>JAEVFJ010000041.1:0-248143 GCA_021029105.1 Cristinia sonorae | reverse complement strand
CCAACGAAACATACCTGAGGCTTGATGTCTCTGTGGATCAAGTTTCGGTGTTGCAGAAACTTCAACGCACGAGCTAAGCGGATCCGTGCTGCAAGTCAGCAGGGATCTATCAGTACAGTTGAGAGCCAGACGTACCTAATTGTCGCAAAAAGCTCCGTACAACAATCTCGTTTAAACCTCCACTTGAGGGATGTGGATAGTATGTGGGCGCGGCACCAGGTTCTGGGATATACTCGAGCCCTTCTACTCTGCCTCTCTTCTTGATGTAATTGGACAAGTCCCCTCCGGCACAGAATTCGATGATGAGGTATACATTCCGTTCGCCTTGCTGTATGGTGGGGAAGGTATGTACTCAGGCAATTGAGCAGAATATTCACAAGTTAAACGTACCACAATGTCCAAGAGCTTTGTAATATGCCGATGTGAAAGGGCTTTCAATATCTCAATCTCTCCCTGCAAGTTCTCAAACAGCTTCTGTGTGAGGCCACTCCTGTTGACGGTCTTGATTGCAACCTCCTCATGTGTTTGCTGCCGGGAGGGATTACAATTGTCAAGCCAAGCTTTGACTTCATGAATGGCTGGACGTACTTCATGGTATCCCCGATAAACCGTCGCGAAACTCCCCTTTCCGAGATCGCTGACTATGACGTACGGCCGCAATTCCTCCTCGTCTGCACGTTTCTGTGATGCACGATGGGATGTCTGTGAGCTTGGAGTACGTCGTGTGGGTGCTGGCGAGACCGCGGCGGGCGGTGCCATTGATCAAATGGAGTGAAGCGTGTATCTCTTGAGATATGATGGTGGTTCCAAGAAGGACAAGAATGCGAGAAACCAGGATATAAATGATGGAGTGCTAAATCACGTTGTTTGAGAACAGGCTCTGCCAAAGCCTGTTGTATGCATCAAGGCTGTTGGTTGCTGTCAACGACGCAACAGAGATGCATGTTTCGGGAACAAGATAACATTGTCCTCTTATCTTACTAATACAACTAGAATTACCATTCTATGCTATCGCGCCAAAAATAATTAGTCATGGCACTGGTCCAGGCACATTCACTTCTTGTAACTTGTTCCTCACTTGCTTTCCATGAACGACATTCCCCAACAGCACCCAGGTTTATTTTCAGAATCATTGGCAGATGAGAGACGCTTTCGACGTTTCAGAGAGAGGATGCGCGAATGCTTCGATGGCAATATAAAGAGAGCACACACCCTCATTGGGGCCTCAGCGACCTTCCAGTTCCCCCGGGCTCGCACCTACGGGTTTAATGGACCCCCAAAGCGTAGCAACGTCCAGTCTCGTAGTCGCGGAGCTGTTTGAGTTAAGTGTTGAAGTTTAGCGCGGGAACTTCAGCGCAAGGGTAGCGGTACTCGAAAGTACACGCGCGGCTATCAGTCGCGTCAGCGCAGCCTCAGAGTAGTATAAGTCTCTATATTTACCTATCAGTCGCGTCAGCGCACTGATAGTACAATGTTTGTTAGTACATGTAATATACGAGAGAAAAGAATAGACGTACGCCTCAGAGTAGTATAAGTCTCTGAGGCTACAAGTGTCCGAGAGGGTTATTTATATAAGTACAAGGGTTGGCGCAGAAGTGGAAACGGTGTGCGCATGAGTGGAAACGATTGCGCGCACAGTGGAAAACATAAGAGAAAGTCGGAGAAAATACATATGGGTGCGGAAACATATGGAAACTATCTACGGGCATGTGGAAATGTCCGAATCATGAAAAGATGTAAAATATCAGTGCCTGCGCCACCTGCGCAATGTGGGCGCAATGCATGGAGCATTGCGCTGATGTAAGCGCTCACGTGGGCGCGAATACCCGATAAGGTATGCGCTTGCGCCACTAACATCAACACTCCCCCTCAAGCTGCGCATAGTCCTAGGGATGATGCGAAGTGCTTGACCTTCATGTTAGGGAGCGCCTTCGTGAAGATGTCGGCAAGATTGTCGTCGGTAGAGCAGTAGGTGACGAGGATCTTCTGTTGCTCTATAGCGTAGCGGATGAAGTGGAATCGGATGTCAATGTGTTTGGTGCGCGCGTGGAATCTGTCGTCCTTGGCAAGTGCGATTGCGCCCATGTTGTCGGAATAGAGCGTGATGGGGTTAGGCGCAACACGGAAGACTTCAATGAGGAAGTTCTGAAACCAAATAGCCTCCTTGGATGCGTGAGTGAGAGCGACATACTCGGCTTCTGTCGTGGAAAGAGAGATGATATCCTGGCGCTTGGATGACCAGGAGACGGCGCCGCCAATGACAAAGGTGAATCCGGAGATAGCATGGCGGTCAGGATTAGACATTCCATCAGCGTCGGAATATCCTGTAACGGGGGTCTCCTCGGAGTCGCCAAGTGTGAGCCAAAGGTTCTGGGTACCTTTGATGTAGGCGTAGATGCGGCGCACACCTGTCCAGTGGGTTGCGCCAGGGTTCTGTGAGTAGCGCGCACATTGTGAGACAGAGAAGGTGATATCGGGACGTGTGGCAACAGCAAGATACATGAGCGCACCAAGTGCCTCACGGTATGGCTTGTCGCGCATGTAGGCGACATCTGCAGGAGTGGTTGCGCACTGGTCCTTTGAGAAGGTGACATGAGGATCGCTTGGAGTGGAGAGGGGTTTGATATCAGCAAAACCGTAGCGCGCAAGGATTTGATCGATGTAGGAGTGCTGAGAGAAGGAAATGGTGCAATGAGAACGGTTGCGCTTGATCTCTATACCAAGCATCCAGTGGATTTCGCCTGAATCTACGACTTCGAGCTTTGATTTGATCTTGCTCTTGAGAAGATTCATGCGCTGAGGATCAGGGGCGATCATTGTGATGTCGTCGACGTGAATGAAGATGGCAATGAGGTGTTCATCTGGAAGATGACGGTAGAAGACGGCGTGATCATGTTCGGAACGTGTGAGTCCTATGTCCGCCATGACTCCACGGAACTTGAGGGCCCAGCGACGTCCAGACTGCTTGAGTCCATAGAGCGATACAGCCAGTGCAAGAACCTGGCCAGGCGCGATGCCTTTCAGGGTAATGCCCTTAGGCGGGCACATGTAGATCTTCTCATCCTCATTGAGACGACCGTACAAGTAGGCAGATTTGACGTCCATCTGGTGTATCTCGTAGTCCTTCTGCGCTGCAAGGGCTAGAATGGTGCGCGCAGATGCCATCTTTGCAACAGGAGCAAAGGTATCGTCAAGATCATAGTCGACTCCAGCGATTTGGGTGAAACCGCGAGCAACAAGGCGTGCGCGGTATCCTGCAACCTTTCCGCGCTCATCCCGCTTGGTGCGAAATACCCACTTGCAATCCACAATGTTGGCGCCATGAGGAAGCGTTGTGTAAGTCCAGGAGTTTCGGCTCTCAAGACGCGCAATCTCCTCGCGCATAGCTTCCTGCCAGTGATGTGAATCTGGTCGGCGCAATGCTTCTGTCACTGTGCGGGGATCATAAGAGGCAGCATCAGAGGCGGCATCACCAAGATTACTCTCGATGACTTCCAGCGCCTCGTCAAGTTCATCGCCAGTGATAGCCTTTCCATCCATAATTGCGCGGACCTTGGCAGAAGGTTTACGAACGCGCTTGGAGGTGACAATGTCGGGATGGATAGGTTCGTGGAATTCCTCAGGTTGAGGATCAGAAGTGGGGAGTAGTGTGGAAGGATCATCAAGGGGAGCGGGATTCTGGTCATTGGAAGTGTCATTGGTAGCAGCGGGAATGTCCAAGCTATAATCCTCCCCCTCAAGGAGTGGAATCTCGCGAGCAGAGTATACAACGTTGCGCTCAACGCTGATAGTGCGGGTAGATGGCCAATAGACACGTACACCGTTGGAGGTGGGATCAGGCCGTAGGTAGCGCGCCTCCTCAGCGCGTGCGCTGAGCTTGTCTGGGTGCTCCTTGCGAACATAGCAGATGGTCCCAAAAGCTTTGAGACGAGAGAGATCAGGGGGGTGACCAAAACGCATCTCGTATGGTGTCTTGAATCCAATAGAGGAATGCGCAGTACGGTTGAAGAGGTAGACTGCAAGTTGGTGACATTCACCCCAGAGCCAGCGTGGAAGTCCTGAGGCAATAAGAGATACGCGAACAATGTTGAGAAGAGTGAGGTGAGGGCGCTCGGCGCTGCCATTGTGCGCCTGAGTGTCATGGACAGTGAGTTTGCGTATGGTCCCCTGACGCTCCAGATGAGCAATGAAGTCGTTGCCCAAGAATTCACCACCGCGATCGGAGTGAACAACTTTGAAGCGGATGCCATACTGAGTGAAGACGAGGGCCTCGTAAGTAACGTACTTAGAGAATGCCTCAGACTTTGCGCGCATGAGTGGCTCCTCCAGCCAGAGGGTAGCATCGTCGATCATAGTGCAGGTGTAGAGGCAGTGATTAACCGTCTGCACTGGAGCGGGTCCCCAGACGTCCATATGGATAAGATCACCAAAGGACTTTGCGCGCGGAGAACTGCGCGCATGCGCAATAGGCTGGCGCACAGCCTTACCGCGCAAGCAGGTTGCGCACTCGACTTCCTCGAGATTGGTGACTTGAACGCCAGTGATGGACTTGTCCTTTAACATGCGCTTGACGTAGGTGTATGATGCATGACCAAGGCGGCAGTGAAGCTCATAGAGCGAGAGCTTAGGGGTGGTGGCAGAGAGAGCATATTCTCGGGGAGGGGTATGGGTGACACGGTAGAGACCGTTGATCTTGGGAATACGTGCGACGATTTGGGAAGAGGGATTTCGGATGATGCAGAGTCCAGCGCGGAATGTAATGGTGAAACCCAAGTCGTCGAGTTTACCCAGAGATATGAGTGTAGCAGACATTGCTGGTGCGTATAGCACATTTCGCACTGTCACATTGCTCCAAGTAGTACCATTTGGAACACGAATGCGCAAGTCTCCCATCTCGCGCGCCATGAAGTAGTTGTTGTTGGCAGCGCGAATGCGGCGCTCAGGAATGTTGCGCACATTCACAAGATCATGGCGGAAGGGAGTCATGTGTGCAGAAGCTCCGGAGTCATAGATCTCCACGGTAGCTTCAGGAAGAGTGTTGGCAGCAGCAACAACCTCGCTAGGAGCAATATGTGTGATGTCAATGGCGTCAATGGCCATCCAGCATTGGTCGCTGTCAGCGGTGAGCTTGGCAGACTCAGATGAATCCTTGCCCTTGCCCTTGTCGCCGCTAGTAGTGGCCTTGTTGTCCGCCTTCTTCCCGTCTTCCTTGGCAAAGTTCGCCTGCGCAGAGCGTCCTTGGGGGGTCTGGTGCTTTGTTCCACAGTTACGAGAGCGATGGCCTTTGCCTCCACAGTTGAAGCAAGTGACATTAGAATCATCGCGCTTCTCGTT
The DNA here is from genome assembly GCA_021029105.1 of Cristinia sonorae. Lineage (NCBI taxonomy): Eukaryota > Fungi > Basidiomycota > Agaricomycetes > Agaricales > Stephanosporaceae > Cristinia > Cristinia sonorae. The sequence goes on along the minus strand of JAEVFJ010000041.1, from coordinate 242,809 downwards.
GCGCTGGTGTCCTCCTCGCTGCCCGCCACGATGTCCTCCCTGTCCACGGCCGCGCCTGTCTCCAGAGCCTTTTCCACGGTTGGAATTCTGATTTCGCTGCTGACCGTTGGATGCGCCAGCATAAGAAGCAGTCTCACGACGGGTTTGAGAGCTTCCTGAGGTCACAGCGCGTGATTGCGCCTCAGCGCGGAGCATGGAGATGAGTTTGTCAGACTCAATCTTGGCCTGGGGATTGGCGGAGGGGTTCATGTTGTTGTATGTGCGGATGCTGGCTTCGTAGGAGTGAATGGCGGGTCGATATGCAGCGGGGACGGAGGAAATGATGGCGTTCGAGAACGTCCGGTCGTCGATGGTGATACCAGCTGCGCTAAGCTGGTCCTTCAGCGTTAGCAGCTCGTCCAGATGTGCGAGCATGCTCTTTGCGCTGGCATTGGTGCACTTGAGCGAGAACAGTCGCTCCTCAGTGTGCGCCTCCGTAATGGCCGTGTGCTGACCAAATCGAGAATATAGATTAGCCATGACAGTGTGTGGCTCGGTGAGTGACTTCATAGTGATGAAGATAGAGTCGGGGAGCTTGCCCATAAGGCATGCAAGAAGTGCGTCACGTTCGCGCTCCTTGTCGGCATCACCAGTAGATTCTGGACCAGAGAGTAATGCCTTTACGCCACATCCTAGGGCGGTGAATGTGACGCGCTCAACCCAGATACGATAGTTAGAGCCGTCGTCCTTGAGAGAAGGAACAGCTTGAAACGCGCGGACGATGTCAGCCATATTGCGCCGTTTCTTTGGCAGAGGTGCGGTGGTAGTTAGAGGGTCGGGAGGTGGGTCGTCGTCAGGGTCAGATGGTGGGTCACCAGTAGAGTCAGAAAGCTGGGGGTCCTCTGGCACAGGGGTGGGAGCTAATGGTGGAGGAGGTGGGGAATGAGTTGGGGGTTGCGCCGGAGGTTTCCTTGGTTCACGTTCCTCTGTATCTGAGAAGAATGAAGCTGATGTGGCAGCCTTCTTAGCCTTCCTACGTTCAGCGCGTTTGCTGAGAATCTCGTTGCGCTTGGCGACAAGATTAATTTGCGCAGGATCGGGAGTGCGCGCCCAGGATGCTCTTCCAGGCTCTCCTAGAGGAATATGGTTCCTGTTCGGACAGACGTACTGCGCGCACGTTTGCCAATCGTAACTGTTTGGATTGGTAGTGTCAACCGTCCAGTGACGATCCCGAATGTCGTCGAAGTCGAAGAGGTGAGAGACGTTGGCGCAAACACTAGAGGATGATTGCGCAGAGGGTTCAGATGAGGCTGCGGTGTCCTGGATGCTCGATCCTGACATATACAGTATAAACGGGGGTAGTTAGAGCCAATCGGGGCCCATAACCTGTTGAAGTTTAGCGCGGGAACTTCAGCGCAAGGGTAGCGGTACTCGAAAGTACACGCGCGGCTATCAGTCGCGTCAGCGCAGCCTCAGAGTAGTATAAGTCTCTATATTTACCTATCAGTCGCGTCAGCGCACTGATAGTACAATGTTCGTTAGTACATGTAATATACGAGGGAAAAGAGTAAACGTACGCCTCAGAGTAGTATAAGTCTCTGAGGCTACAAGTGTCCGAGAGGGTTATTTATATAAGTACAAGGGTTGGCGCAGAAGTGGAAACGGTGTGCGCATGAGTGGAAACGATTGCGCGCACAGTGGAAAACATAAGAGAAAGTCGGAGAAAATACATATGGGTGCGGAAACATATGGAAACTATCTACGGGCATGTGGAAATGTCCGAATCATGAAAAGATGTAAAATATCAGTACCTGCGCCACCTGCGCAATGTGGGCGCAATGCATGGAGCATTGCGCTGATGTAAGCGCTCACGTGGGCGCGAATACCCGATAAGGTATGCGCTTGCGCCACTAACATCAACACTGAGGCCCTTCAAGACCTCAATAAGACAGTCCTGGACTCCTGGAGTGCCGACTTTCGAAGACTCGACCAGCCAGCAGGAATGTCCACACCACGAGGGGGGACGCGAAGCCAACGATATAGATACGTTGGAGGTTATGATACTTCCCTTTGATTTTATCGAACTTTCGATAGGGTTGGTAATAGCGTGTTTGTGTCGATGGTGTCGCGGCTGAGGATGAGGGATTCTGAGGTGTTGTGAAGGGTTACCGGAATCTGAAGGGTGGTATGCGCACGGTGAGAGTGTTCTCCTTCCCCCTAGAGGGAGACCGTAATAAATCTAGTGCTACGCGCAATCGACTTCGCACTTTCCGAGGGGTTAGGGGGTTCTGTTGTCGGTGGGTGTCTCAGGAGGAGTATTGAGCCAAACTCAGGCTCGGACTCGGATTCGGCGGCAGCAGGGGATATGGGTGTGCTGGATGCGGCAATGGGAGTGTGCTGGTGAATACCCGGAGGGTCCTGCCTCCTCATCACATCGATGGACTTGAGTCTTGCATAGCAGCGTCGAGCAGCAACACCGGCACTGGACCCTAAAGACCTCACTCGCTCAAAAGCCTCTCTTTGGGCGACTGACGGGTTTTAGGCATGCAGGATGCACAAATCCATAAATATAGTGAAACGAGTGTGAGGGGGCAGAATAACGCGAGAAATGTGGATGGAAAGTGCGATACCGGGACAATGCAAGCAATAATGCGTGTTAGCGCCCCACGCGTCTCTTATGTAACACCCTATTTCAGGAAATGGCAGTCTGTTCGGAGGCTTGATCTCGGAGAGACAACTCCTCTTTCCTCAGCCTTCAGGGTGTATTCGGATAGAACGGGATCATCATTTTGAATCCTTCTGAAAAGATTCTTACGGTCACTTTTATAAATTTAGTTTGGGCAGTCGGGTTTTGCAGTTCTGATCTGATTGAGCCAAATGAAAAAAATCTGACCGCAAGGAAGTTCGAGAAACATTGTTCAAATACAAAATTTGCTTTCTCCGAGGCTGTATAAGGATTGTGGATACAGCTTTGTACCTCTACCACCTCTGCAGGCCCAAATCTGCTAACGCTCGTCTAGCGCCCCAGGACGCGTTCGGAGCTTTCCGAGTGGGGGGTTGCCTCTACCCAGGGCCAGTGCTAAGGAAGTACTTTGCCCCTGCTAAGTACTTCAAGTTACGGGTCGGGCAGCCTGGCGTAAGTAGGCTATCACTTCGTTTCATTCAGAATTGGGTTTACCTGACCCTTCATTTCAGGTATAGGCAATGATGCGAACCATTTAGGCTGAACAAAATCTTCATTCCACGGGAGCTCTCGCTCATAGTGCCAGCGGTTTGTTCACCTTGGGTTAAGGAGATCCGCCGATCAACTGCTTTCAGCGCTCTGCCTTATAGCAACTCCTCGAACTCGTCACAACTAGAATTACTACTAAGTGAGTGGCGCAAAAACTGTTGAATGAACCTAATACACTGTATCAACTAACAACTGTTTCTTGACAGCTCAGTTGACATCGACATGGCCGTTCTGTTCTGCACTCCACCGCCACGCACGATCAACACAACCGAAAAGGGATGACAATGTATACTTCTGCTCCCTTCGACGTTTTCACAAGCTAAAACCTTAAGTCGATCTCTCATCATGGCATACGGAAGCCGTAATGCATCTGGAATCCAAGCGTCAGTCTGGTTGCTACGCTCATATTGAACGACGTAGCAACTCTAACTGGCACTTTGAAAATAGCGGAATGGCATTCTTCCTCACCATATAATAACCGCTTGTCCAGTCGGAGGATTTCCTCCTTTCATCCTATCACAATACTCTATAGTCCCTTCCACCATGGATAATTCTCTCATCGTCCTGATACGTGGAATACAACTCGCACGTTACTCGGAGTGTAAGTCTTTCATTGATGTTCCCATAATTCGGACCTGGTTCTGATAGAAACGTTCAATAGTGACCTCCAGCACCATTATAATCTACGACCACCGTAAGTTGAGTGATTTGACGCCGTAGTTCGTGGCTCATGGATAGCCCTCCTTTTCGCTTTACGTTTAGTCGTGACGCTCGATCTAGAGGTAGGTGGTCAAGCACCGCCCAATGCTTCTGCTGACATGTACGCGCGCAGATTCAGTTGATTTGGGTGAGTGTTTAGAAAGCTCATGTTCATCTGTCCCGTGGATATCGCAAGAGCTCACCTTCCGTCTGCGCTCACGCAGAGATCGGGCTGGTCAGTGGGAAAGTGTCTATTCCTTCTTGTGAGTTCTGAACCCTAAGTACTGGTCGAAATCTGATTCATCGTAGAATCGATACTATGGACTTGGTGCTACAATGCAGGTGCCAGTAAAGTGTGCTTGCTTTCAAGGGACTGACCACTATTGAATAGATTTAACAACTACGGTTCGTCGTTGATGTCCCTCTCGGTTTCTCGGTTTTGGCCTCAAGATCACCCATACACGTAGTACTGTTCACACCGACAGTCACAGACGAAGTGAGTGCACATTCAAACTTCCAAATTTTCTTACCAAATTTTCACCACAGCTGTAAGTGCTTCCTTTTGTTCACGTTTTTACTGGGCTCATCATAAGAATACAGCTGTAAGCCTTCCCCCACGTTAATCAGGATTAAGCATAACTCACGCCGACTGGGACTTGCAAAGGCTATCATTGGTTGCGCTGGCAGGCAGCAACGGGCGTGATAATCTTTGTTTTGGGAGAGCGTAAGTAGTCACCTGGGTGAGCCCGTGACCGAGCTGATGAGAGACAGTCATCCTACAGTTGAGGATATACGCGATGTATTTCGGAAATCGCAAGATACTCACCTTAATGGCGACTACGACCATTTCCTGCATTGTGGTCGCGACTACTCTGCTTATGATATCCCTTGTCAAACTGCAAGGTAAGGAGCAGTCACTACCACAAAGCCCTCTAAGACTCGTTTATCTGTGTTTTTGTCGACATAGAAAACTCTCACCTGGTACCCGGAATGTCCTTTTGTGCGGTTATCAAGCTCCCCAAGAACTTCTACGCCTTCTGGATTCCAGTTCTCATCTCGGAGACTCTATTATGTGGACTCGCGCTTGTGCAAGGCCTCCAGACATTTTTCCGGCTGAGAGGTGTATACCATACAAGCCGAGAATTATTAGAATCGCTCATGCGAGACTCGCTCCTCTATTTTGTTACGTGCGTCACTCTCTACGTTTTACTTCATGAAGTACTTCGACGGCTGTTAACATGCTTACCGTAGCATTTTCGTTGTTTATGTGGTCAATCTCACAATCTGGTTTTCCGGAAACGTACGTGCTGCAATCATTTTTTTCTAAACCTGAAGATCACTGATAATGCTCTCGTCTCAGCCCGCCACACTTGAGGCCGCAGTTGGTTACGCTGTCACTGTGACGTGCGTCATGGGCAATCGCCTTTGCCTGAATGTTCGCGGCATGTTGCAAAGCAACAGCGAACTGCTGAGCCTTTCCAAAACGTCACCTCATATCAGTTTCGTCGGACACATCTCCAGAAGATTCAATGACGTGGGTCAACTGTCGACTCACATCATCGTGCTGGACTTCGCTTCCCTGGAGCGAGAGGGACTCGGAGAAGAATTGCCCGACGAAGAGATACTCAAAGATGGAGCGGAGGGGGTTACTGGCGTGTGACGTGTTTCGCCACGGCATCTGTGATACAAAGGCAGCGATTTCAAGCGGATTGGAGAATTCTTGTGTAGTATTGGAAAAATAGAGTGTATATTATTGTCCGTCCTTCGCAGCAAGTCCTAGCCATCCAGGTTGGTAAGTAAATACATCACGTCATCGTTGTAACATCGAGCAATTCCGCTACGTTCCTCCGTCAACTCCTTCCGCATACGCACAGCCTCTTTCTCTGTTATTAGCCTTTCCACGTTGTGCACAATACGATCCCTCAACTCTGCTGGCAGCATCCCGAGTCTAGTGCCACCTACACCGTGAGTTGAGCTGGAGTCATGAACAAACCCACGCATCCAACTCATCTGTTGCGGTGCAACGTCGGAGGTAGATAATATTCGATGGTTGGGGTCTACTAAGAGGAACGTTAGTATCTTACAGTGTCCAGGTTTCTTGGGGTCAATCAGACGGAATGGAGAAATCGAGTATTGATGGATGTTCGGGAACGCAAGCGCGAGGCCTGGCGGGATAGTGATAGAGCCTCTTTCCTGGTTAAGGCAGCGCTCCCTAGAAGGTGAACGACGTCAAACTGGCAAAAGTGTAGCGATCCGCCGGAAGTGGCTTACATCCCTTGCCCATACTGAACTTGCATACATACTTCGTCTTCGGGCTCATGTAGGTGCGGCTCTGCAATTGATGTCCGAAATTCCAGCTTTGGTTTCGAAACGTTCTCCGAGCCGAAGTACTATGCAATTAATGGGGTCAGAGGCAACTTGGATAAGCGATGAATGTAAAGCACCACCCACGTAAACGCCGGTCGCTATAATTCTCTCATTCAATATACCTTCGGAGAAGGGAAAGCGTGAATTCAGTAGTTTGGAAGGGGTGCATTATTACTTACCCTCGACGTTCCAACCTCGCCCTGTATAATCCGGAATATCCGGCGTAAGCTGAATGCTTTCGAGTCGCACGACGCACTGGACGGTACGTCCGTGGAGGTTTGCTACCCGGAAATCCCTCTCGAGGGCGCCTTCGTAAACTATTGGTGCATCCGGAAAAGAGAAGCCTGGTTGGAGAAAACTCCAGGCTTTGCGGCGGTCATCGTACGTATCCCCAGGATAGTCAGCATACTCGTTTCCGTGTACTTCATCGTCGTACGGAACCCCAGGCGGAGGCCAAATGCATGGGACATCGCCCATTCTTGCGCAGTGTTTGATTCGTCCTGGAAGAGGGGTGTATTCTGACAAGACTTCGACCATTTCACGATACTGGGGCAAGTTGGAAAAGAAGAGCCATCGGTGAGTACCCAAGAAAGAGCCTCGCGTGCGCGGTTTGTCTGTCTTGTCAATGGCACCAAGGACGCGCTCAAACATTGGAATGAAGTGTGAGAGTATGGTGGGAATGATGTCATATAGCTCCTTGTTGGATCTGTGAAGGTTGTTGATATAGGGAGAAACCAAACGGACATGACCATCCTCTTCTACGAAGAAGTCTGAGGGTAGCCATGCGAACCGCTCAGATGCGAACTTGGTGTCGCCCACTGAGCGGAGTTGTTCCAGATCAGGCGTGGCGAGAGAAATGCTGCCCTGTGCGTCGTGAACCAGAGTACGGCCGTACGTTAGAGAGTATAGAGATGGGTCAATCAAGTCGACGACCTGATCCGTGTCAGTGCTATAGGGTGGGCATTGTAGTTTTACTTGCCCATCCTCTAGTTTTGCGACTCCTTCCTTTAGAATTTTCACGACCTGGTCTGGGAGAAAATCATAGGAACAGAAGCTTGAATCATTACAAGCGTGCTGGGAAGGCATGGTTATTAGCTAAGGCTCGCAAAGATGACTGTCAAGTGTGCACCTGTATACCAGAACAATGATCCGTCAACCTAGCGTAAGCTTCCAATTCGGTGAGCACGTAGTTTATCTGAATGATTGACGTATCAGGATGCAATCCAAGCAAGAGGAGAGGCGACGACTTGAACCATATTTTCTGTTAATTTCCGCTCCAGCGGTTCGCTCTCTTGTGCCGCAGTTGCTTCTTCTTTCCATCGAGCCAGCACTTCGCCGTCTTTCAATTTCTCTTGCCAACCTTTCGTCTCCCGAAACGCCCACGAGAGCTTCTGCATCCGCAATTCTGCGAGCTTCCAAGTTTACCACGAGTTAGGGTTCAATCGCTGAATCAGTTACTGCACTTTGGTACCGTGGGCATGACTGGAGCTCACCGTTTTGAGGTCTTCAATATCATTCGGAGGAGACCTCCGATAATTCTTCTCTGGTCGTGCGATGAAGGGATGAGGGTAGCGAAAGGGAAGGTTGCTTCCCTCAACTGTCAGCCCGCCGTCCAATTTTGTAAAGAGGGTATGGGTCACCATAGGATTGATCTTGGCGGGCCTGGGAAGGTGCAAGTACGGGAATTCCTCCATGTCAGTGCGTGCTGTTGTTGAGATGGGATGTGGGCGGATGAAGGACACAATCCATAAGTTTGCGTCGACACCCAACTTCCGCGCGGCGCCAGCCTGTCTGCATGGTGGCCACCGTGACCTAGACCAGGCACTTCAGTCATGAATTGGATCTAGATGATCACCTGAGGGGTGGCTGAGCGACATCGTGAGGACGGAGCAGTTCAAAGAACAGCACGCTGTTGCGGAGAAGTGCGGAAGTGACCGGTTTGCAGTGATGGCGTGGGGGATACCCAGTACTGTATTGTGAAGGAGTACGCTAGACATTTGAGAAGATATCCTACGCTGATACACACATCAGATTAGATCACACAGTCTATAAGCAAAAAATAGGAACCAAGACACAACGCAAGAAAGGAACCTGGAGATATCTGGGAGACCGTACTTACAAGTGACACCTAAGATAGAGAAAAGACCACTACGACCTGAGTAGGAATGATGATGGCAGAATAGAGGTTAACAGATAAACTGCCAAGTCCATGTATGTGTGCGCGTGTACGGGGTGAAGTTGGTAGTCGTAACTCATCGTCGAGGACTAGAGCTTGGAGAGGACGAGGCCAATGACGACAAATATGATAGTGGATGGTGGGGTGACCACGCAATATGACCAGAAGATCGTGCGGCTGATGAGGCGCTCGAATGCGTCTCCAGACGCGGCCTGGGTGATTTGGGCTAGTGTCAAGGCTGGTGGCGAGGCGAACAGCAGGACATTTGATACGACAAATACAGGGCTGCGTAGAACAAGGTCAGGTTAGGAGTCTAGCCTGTGCAATAAAAAACACTCACTCGTCAAAGACCTCCTGGAAGTCAAACTTTGTCGCCAACGCCATCAGGGGCAATAGCAACAGAGGGGTGACCACCATCCTGGACACTACCGCGACGAACACCGTCTTCGTCTCACCAGGCCGTTTCTCCTGCTCAGCCTTGCGCGATGCAACACTCCTATTCCGGCGTTTCATTCTAAGCATGTCGCGAATGCTCTCACCGAGCGAGAGTTGTGACAACGTTGTACTCATACTTTCCCGTCGTCTATCCTCTGCAGGTGTCGATTTGCCAGCATCCGGATCTGGAGGGCTGTAGAAGTAGGCTCCAAGAACGACCAACGTGAGAGGGATGGAGACATTTCCGGCCTGTGTCAGAGCACCTTTGACTGGCTTGATGTGGACCTCGAGCATGTGCTGCAGCGGCTGGATGCATGCGACGACAAGTGACAAGAGAGCGGCCCATAGCGGCGCAGTCATAAACTCTTTGAACGTTTTGAACTTCTTTTGGAACCACCTACGGGTCCGGCGGCGACGTGATTGCCATATCGAAGATGTTGGTTGGACCAGTTGCCTGCGTGCAGGGATCTCCAAGAGGTCATCATCATCATCACTGCCATGGTCCAAGGTAGAAGGTTCCGGCTCCGGGAGTCGCTGCGTCGATGGATAGGGGGAATTGGGGAATGAGTAGAATACTTTGCCCGGGTCGAGGTACTCGGAACTGGAGCGACTCGCATCATGGACCGTGATGCTGGGAAGATCGTCATCATCTGAGGAGGCCTTTAAGTGATGGTGACGCAGGATTTCTTGCTCTTCTGCTGAAGGAGGAAAGCCAGCCTCTTCTCGGTCAAGAAGTGGTGATTGGGGTTCAGGAGACGGAGCCTGTGGCGCTGTTTCGGGGTCGGCTTGGGATAGAAGACGTACGCCGTAACTCCATCGAACCTGTCATATGTTAAGTGGATGTCGAAGGATGGTCAGAGAAACTGTACGTACAACCATACCGAGAGTGGAATAGAGGACTAGGTAAGTCAAGGCACGACCAACCATTGCATTCTTGTTATCGTCCTTGCCCCACTTCAATCCAGGGACTGTCACAACGAGACTCTGCATCAATGCGATTGGCAGTGAGTTGGAGTTCATGAACATAGAGGAGGCGATAGCGAAGCTCCTGTGAGAAAAGGGGGGCTTAGAATTCCACGCAAGACTGATGATTGTTTCGAACGCACCGTTGTGACCGCTTCAGTCTGAAGAGCCAGCCAAGGACAAAGGCAACCACCATCGACACTACGGTGGTGACAACGAAGAATATTGGGATGATCCATAGCTCTCGAAGTTTAGCTATGAAAGAGATATTTTAGTACGCATCTTGGTGATAAGGAATATGCGATAAATCTGCAGATGCGCGCACTTTGCGACTTGCGAGTGCCCTCCTAGGAGATGTAGGGGTAAATGATGAAAGTGGTGCTCATGGCATACGATCACAACCATGAACCCTCCGCACCCTTTCTCGCCCCTCTCGTCCGTCCCCGAACACCCCCGGTGCATTGACGTGCGGCATACAGTGTACGACAACAAATGACATACCTGGTGATAGGAAGAATGCTACTTTTGAGAATAGCAGAGAAGGAGTGAATAGGGATACGTTCAACCTGTTCAATTTCTAGAGTATCATTCCTGGTGTCAGATAGTCGCGCTGCGCACAATGTGTCGCTACACACCTTCTGTGTCGGCCGATCAAGGATGCCTCTGCGTGCTAGGATATACCCTGCGACACATAGTATGAATACCTCGAGGATCGACTATAGATGTGGTCAGCGACGTTGAGCGGTCGGATGGAGTAATACACTCACCTCAAATACTGTCTTCAACAACGGTACTACGGGTGTGCCCTCGCTCATAAGTGGTCTTGAAGAAGTCTATGTGTCGTGAAGAATGCGTATCGGGGCGTCGGGGTCGTGGGCGACGACGAGGAAGGAGGGGAAAAGGTGGAAAAGGGGAGGTGCAGACAGGCTGCTTTAAAGAACGTTGCTGGCCAAGGGAACCGGCGCCAAAAGCTTCCTTCCTGCGTCATTCTTTCTCCCGGCTAAATCCGGACGCTCTTTGCACCACAGCTTGGGCCCGTACAGCTTTCGGACTCAAGCCTAGACAACTAAGACATTCAAAAACGCGCAAAATTCGTTGCGTAGAACATGGCCTCTCCTTGGACAATAGGCGAAGGAGAAAACCAATGGGTGAGAAATAGTATCTGATAAGATCACACCATCATCGCGCAAAAATCTTCAATTAGATCACTTTGGGCTCAGCCTGGCTGAACACTGTGAACAGTGAAAGAGACAGAATCCGGACATGATTTTACTCTATTCAATCACCGTGCTGCAGGCGAGCGTAGCCAACTGCTATGGCATTGACAACTCAGCGGTGCGAGAACTCCGAGGAAGCTTTCGGCGAACGACATAGACGGCGAGGGTGGTTCTTGGGACTGTCAGCCGGTGAGTCGGTGACACTTATAATAAACTGAGTGGGGAAGGATCCTTGAAGTCGGTCGTGCAAGTATCAATCATCCGGGAGTGCTCACCTTCACACCGTACTAGCGACCTGGACCCTCACAAACAGAGAACGCAGGCCTGGTTCCTCACCGTCCTGCTAGTTGATGGCTCATGCAGCTGTGTTCTCTTTGAGCTCGAAGGAAGACAGTATTTACCACCGCGACGAATCACTGATATGCCACTCCCCTCATGCCACTCTCACTCTACCTTTGCGAACTTGGTCAACGTTCCCTCGTGGGTGAGTACGGTCGAACCAGTTTTCGAATCTTTTGTCGGTATTGCAGATTCGCCTCAGGAGAACAAGCGAGCTTTTATATTAGTATAACATATGGTAAATGAGGGAGTTCAGAGTGCGTGCAGATACTCCATTGAAAATCTATCTATCTAGACTTCTTCAACAGCAGGTTGGTAATTCGGATTCGCCTTCCACATCTTTTCAGCCTGACGAGCTTTGTCCAGGACGTTGCTCTCAAGCTGGGCCCTCGCGCTCTTACTCTTGATGATTATTCGGAGAGCCGCCAGTTTCTCGATCGCCCTTAGGGTCCAAGCACGAGAACGGTCCGAGTCCGACTTCGGATCCCAGGCGTCGTCCACCGTGGCCGAGTGCTCGTCTACAGTCTCCCACAACGCCTCAACGATGTCTACTGAAGTCTTGTATCCTTTCACCCGCAGGTAGGCTATGGTGCGGACGGATCGATACCGGCTTCCCAGGTCTGAGAAAGTCTCGATGCGTCTATGCTGGAGTTCCTCCCAGAAGTGATCGCCGCTGACTTCCTCGCCGTCCTCGTCCTTGGAGCGGCCGAAACAGTGGTAATGTATCGCATCCCCTTTGTGGTCGACGGAGACAAGAGACCAGAGGTAGAGACCAGGCTTTTTCTGGTCGGGGATTCGATGGAGTACGAGAAATAGCGAGTCTTTATCAAGAGCTCGTTTGGCGATGTCATACTGAGGGCAATGCTTTAGAAACATGAATGTATGTAGCACAGTATAGTACCCACGTCGTCTTTGTGGGAGCGAGCTTGGGCCTTCGAAGTTCTTGCTGGCATGATGCTGACTGGATGAAACTAGCGTTGCCACCTCCATCAGGGACTTTGTCGCGACAATAGAAAGGAAAAGGACGGCTTACCAAATGACAGGAAAGGTGGTTATGGTGGGTTTGAGGTCGAGCTGAACGGCCGCATGGTTTTATACGATCCTCTCAAGGCCAAAGCACGCAGGACAACCATTGTGTTGACAAACAAAGCTGTCGGAATTTCAACAACGAGGGTCTCCGAACGCTCGCTTTGACAGAAAGAAGAAAGGACAAGATGCAAAATAACAAGAGAGCCCCGCGTTTTGTACGTTGTGGTTTCATGTCGGTCAGCACTCAGTGCCACTCACTGGCAGGTGTCCAGCATGACCTCGGAGAAAGTCGGAACCTTATCAGCGACGCTTCCGCGCCGAACCTTCACAACCCTCGAAACAGAAGACAGTCGTTCAGAACACCTTACAACACTGTCCCAAGTTCTCTCTCAAGGCCTTCGAAGATCAATCCTACGATCGCACCTCGCGTAGTTCCTTGTTTTCAGGGCGAATACCAGCAGACTCAGGCTTGGGCAAAGGAGTCCGAGTCTGACGACGAGAAGGAACGAAGCCCGTTTCGGTACACTCACCCATTCGTTGTCCGAGGGTGGGACGAGTTAGGCAGACAACCTCGCAGATATCAAGACCAGTCGTACTCACATCACGTTTGAACTCAAGGAGGGTACTGACGGCTTGAAGCTTTTCTGACTAACTCTCGGGATTACGAAGGCGACGACTTTCTGGGGAACCAGGAGAATAAAGGCCCGCAAGTTAAATTAAACGCGCAGATGTGCTAACGCGGTGAGGGGAATAGTTCCGCGCAGGAGAACGAACCTCTTGGGAGGAAAAAAATCAGACAACACGGTAACATCATTCCACACTATCTCGTAACAAAAACAAAACCCAGACGCGTCAACTGATCCAGATAAACTATTTGTTTACAGAGCTCTGGGCATACCCAAAACTGATCGACCCTCGGTCGGGAATACAGATACACCATTCGCTCACCTCCTAATGATCAGCTTACGTCTATTTCCATAGCATGCGTGCAATGATGCAAGCTTTTGCTCCTATGTCCTCCTTCCGGACCAGGATGTGCAAGTCCTTCAAGGAGTCGCGCGTATAGAAGATGTACCAGAAAACCGGAGAGACTGGCGTACAGGATCCCACTGTTAATTCGTCGACTTGGTTCACCCGTCACTGTACTGTTTGGTATACGGCCAAACTCCAGTCCACGACGCGCAAGGTATCTATGCTGGTGCTACTGTCGACACGGATCATCTCCGTACGGTGGGTAACGCCAGTTTTGCCTCGAAGAGTATCGCATGGCTTCCGTCAGATTTTGCCGTGGAGGGGGACGGCCACGTTCTCCTGGCTTCACCGTACATCACAATCTCCACAGGTCCAGCAAGAAATTACCCAACACTGTTCCGACTATATCTGGCTTCTTCATACCAATGTTTGAGCGCGTTCTCAGTGCCATCGACAAAACCGACGTCCTCGCACTCGAAGTAGTTTCTTCGGCCCTCGCATTCTCGAATTCTTTTTCGGCTTAACATATTGTGACGATCACAGCGACATGGCTGAACGCGTAATGAAATATGGTTACTCTCCGCCGGGAGGATTATGCTCACAGAAGGCGAAGTCGGATGTATTTGGGGCAGCACAGGGATTCGTGGCAACGAGGAAGCGGAGATAGCAGTGAACGGTACAAGGCTTGGAATGTATAGCTAATGGTGCCATCTCATTATGAACATTATATGACAGTGGTGAACGAGAGAGAGGAATGGGTGAGCTCAAGCAGAGGTATCTGCAGGAAGCTCAGGAACACGGGTCTTGAGGGGAATCCCAGCGTCGATCTCCTCCAGCAACGCCCGGCTGATCAAATCGGCGTTGACCATAGCCTCGAGAACGTCTCGCAACCATGTCTGGCAGTTATTGACGTACGACCTCTTATCGAACCGAACTGCCCTTGCAAGAGCTATGATCTGATCGCGTTGTGCACGGGTGAAGGTCCCAAGCTCGTAGAGCGTGACGGTCTGTGGCGGTTGTCGCTGAACGGAGGTGCTGAAGAAGCTGTAGTTTCCTGGACCACCTGTGAGATGCACGAGCTGCATGTAGCGTTCACCGTGATTGTCGGTACCGTTGAGCCAATAGACGAGGACGTGGCGATCGCTGCCATTGGCGGCGTATTCAAGACCGTCGGCTTGGACCATGACAAGCTTTGCGCTGTCGTCGTCTGGGTATCTGTCCCCAAAAGGATTGATGACAAGGTTTCGACGAGCACCCATGGATGCTCTGAATAAGGGTGAGGATTGGTCACTAACTGTCGCTGGAAGTTGAGTATTCGTTTGTGAGGAGATCGTGGATCGCGCTCACCCTGAAGAGACACATACCAGTTGCTGTACAAACGTTCCAAGCACGTCCAGAGCACCCCCAGAGCCGATCCAGAGCACCTCCCACAGCTCAGTTGCCAGCATGTGGTGCTTGGCTTTGTGGAACATTTGAATTCCGAAAGCGGCGATTGAAAGCGGATGGATTGCATCTGTGTCGGAGTAGATTGAGCCGCCATCCCCGATCTCCTATTTTGATGTCCGATGATTGATTTACTACAACCAAGTATTCCAACGTCAAGGCTTTATGGATAGTTGACTCATTTCAGTCAACATGGCACTACGTTCATGCTACCTGGAGGACGACTCAAACCTGTCCCCAACTACCACCTAGACTTGACCAACAACCCCTACACTCATGGATTCGTCTCCGAAGCGCAAGATCAACCCGATGGTTGTCCACGATTTCTCTGGAAACTCGACCGGTGTCACAGGTGATAGCTTACCCTTTCGATATCCACACCCTTTCATCGTGAGGAATTACGCGGAGCACGACGAGCCTCCCCCGAATGACATCGAGGATATCAAAACAGTGCGTTGTGCGCCATGACTAACATGAATACTCACCGACGCGAACAACTGTGAAAGCTTGCGGAACTACGGATGCAGAAGCTTTCTTGGGCAATTCGCGAGAAGCAAGGCTAGCAAGAGAAGATGAAGCGCCCTGACGTCCTTGCCCGATGGCAAGAGGAGGCGCGTTCATCGCAGCAAAACGAGCGTCTGGATCGAAAGTTGACCGAGAATATGGTATGTCCGCTCATGATGATGCGAATGTGAACGTTTTGAACTTGACTTGTCTGTGTGCAGATTAACTATGTGTTTGCTGAGCTGGAAGCATACGCGAAGTTGGCGGATCCCAAGTCAGGTATTCAGGTACTCGGAACATGCTCAAGTCGCAAGGGCCTCGCTGACTGATTCTTCCAGCATGCATGCAACGACGCAAGCTTCTGCTCCTACAGCCAAGGATATTGTGCAAGCGCTCATGACAGCAGTCGCGCGACTGGAGGATGTACCGGAGGCGCAGAAGGACTGGCACCCAGGATCCAACGGCCAAGTTCTCGACTTGGTTCATCCGTCCCTGTACTGTCTGGTGTACGGCCGGTCACTCGTTCGCGACGCGCAGGGCAACGTCTCCGTTGCCACTGTTGACCTGCAGCAACTCCGTTCTGTTGGTGACGCCAGTTTCGCATCCGAGCGTTACGCATGGCTCCCGTCAGACTTTGCCGTGGATGAGGACGGCCGTGTTCGTCTGAGCTCGCCGTACATCAACAATCTCCACAAGTCCAACAAGGAGTTGTACGAGATCATTCCGACCGTATTGTCCCACTTCATCCCTATGTTTGAGCGGGTCCTCGGCGCCATCGACAAGACCGACCGTCCTCGAACGCGAGGTCCCTTCTTAGGCAACCACAGAGCCGCCATCACGTCTCGCGGGGACCCCGACAAGATCCAGGCTATAGAAGAGTACTTACCTCTCCCCGGACGAATCAAATCGGACGAAGACGGCGACCTGGCATGCTTTTGGGGCGAAGACGATAGAGACGAGGACGCGGAAGCTGCCGCTGAAGAGAACGAGTTTGAGGGATATCCGGGGGGAAACGAGGAAGAACGCCGCTTCGCTTGGGTCCTGAGCCAGCCAACTATCACCCTGCCGGATGCTCCTGAAGTGTACGGAGGTGCTCTTGAGAGGGATTTCCGGGTTGCTAATCTCCGCGGACGTACTGTGCAATGCATCGTGAAGCTGGCGAATATCCATCTTACGCCAGAGAAACCAGAATACCCCGGTGGGAACTGGCATGTTGAAGGTATGTATCTCAAAAGTTAGCGTGTGTATGGTCCTACACAGATGATCGTTTAAATCGCAGGGATGATCAATGAGAGGATTGTCGCCACTGGAATCTACGTGTGTAGCTCATATACTCCACTGACCATTCGTCTGACGTGCACGGCCCCATAGTATCTTGACTCCGACAACATCTCGGAGTCGAAGCTGCAGTTCCGTACCACCGTGGCCGAACCGTTCTATCATGAGCAAGATGACAGCGATTGCATGAAAGTGCTGTATGGTCAAGACAGGTTGGTCGCAGATCTCCTCACTATGACCTGACGACCTGACGAGACGAATGAACAGGGACTGCGAGTTGGTTCAAGAGCGAGGAGCCATCACGACTTCTGCAGGCCTTGCTCTTGCCTTCCCGAACATTTACCAACACTGTGTCTCTCCTTTCCGACTTGTTGACCCCACCAGACCTGGACACCGCAAGATCCTGGCATTCTTCCTCGTCGAGCCGAACCAGAGGGTCCCCTCCACGTCCGATGTCGCACCGCAACAAGTGGATTGGATGCTTGAGTTCACGCATGACTCAACTGTGCATGGTGCGGGGAGGACCAGGTTTGGGACCCTGCCAGTGGAATTGAGGAAATTGATCGTCGAAAAAACGGATGGGCTGATGACGGCGAAGGAGGCGAACCGGGTACGGGAAGAGTTGATGAAGGAACGGAGCAGGAATGTGCAACGGTACAATAAGGAGGTTATGGGCTTGACTTTCAACATGTGTGAGCATTGACCAGTCAGCAGCCATTGTCATTTAGATTTTATGTGGTGAAAGAGTGTACGAATCAATAGATGGATAGGATGATAATTCGGACAAGGACATTCGATGTCAAAGTACTGAGTGAACGTGATCTCCTGCAAATTATGGTATTGATTCCGGTACGCTCTACCGCTCGTTCACGACGAAGTGACGTCTCTTCATCCGCATGTTCAGAGAGTACCCAGGAAGTTGGCCATATTGGCCTCCGAAGACCCCCCATTTTTCCATGCCCCATCAATTACCACTTTCAACTTCCACATGTTCGTTCTTTTCTCTTCGCCATCCTTGCCGAAAGCCCTTTTCAAAACACCACGAACCTCGTCTTTAAGTCCATCAATGGTATCCAGTGGTGCTTTACCTGTACGGTAGATGGGTTTCAGGCCATTTCCAGTACGAATCTCGAGGAGCTCGTATGCAACTTGGTGGTTTTCTGTTAAATTTACAGCATTGATTGGTTGGTCGGCATGGAATGGCCAACATATCCTAATAACAAAAGTTGAATGAGGGCCAGTAAGCAGATAGCAGAGGGCAATAACATACATTGGAACGCCAGAGGACACTGCTTCCAACGTACTGTTATGTCCACCGTGGGTCACAAACCATCCCAACACCTGATACAATGATCATGATGAGTGTCAAAATGGTAACATAGACAAAGGATACAAAAGTAGGGAGGCACGCACTGGGTGGCTGAGAATGGTTTGCTGAGGTGACCAGGGGCTCAATAAGCCGACGCTGGATTGGTTCACCTTTTCCTGAAACGTTTCTGGCAACTGTGCGAGAGGTGAGGCATGGCTAAATATCTGTTGTTCGCAAGATTGTGAAAAAGAGCGTAGGATATAGTCGATATTACGAAAGTCGAACTGACGAAGGGTATCTTCATCTCCAAGACAACGTCAATGAATGCCTCGACCTTCTCAAACTTCGCTGGCCAGAAGATAGACCCGAATGAGATCTTGAGAAATATATGTCGTGAGTGAACAAGCATAAATGTATCACGTCCTCTCACTCACATATATCATAGAATGCTGCCCGTGCGTTACTAACGTCTTATCCATGAAGTTCTTGATTACATCGGAGCTTCCGGAGAGGGACTGCTCGCCCGTCATGGCCTTTGCGCTCGACATTGGTGGAAGTAAAGGACCTATCGCCCACACACCACGATTGGTTTCCGCAAACCATTCCTTGATCGCTATAATCGCGGCTGGTTCATAGGCTTCCGGGGAGGTGATAAGCATACCGTCGCAATGCTCAATACAATCGTGAACCGCAAACCATATGGGTCCCATGATGCCCTTCGTCAAGAACTACAAAAGATATTGTCAGTGGATAAAAAATGCAACAATATAAGACATACGTTCGTATCTTGGGGATCGAACTCCCAATGATACATCTTTGGGAAGCTCGGCAGTTGATAGATTTTATTGGTATAGGTGCTGAGAAGCTTCAAATTCATGGTGTCGCCATAGGTTCGATAAGTAATGCTTGTCATTTCATCCAAAAATAGTTGACTAACCTCGTCTGCGACGTCAACGACCTCTTTTCCTGTTTCCTCAGCAATCTTGAGGGCACACTGCCGAAAATCCCCCTGACCGCCTCTTTCCACAGGCGCAAATGAGAGATAGGCGAATGAAGCCATGGCGGAGCAAAACAGAACCATTTTGGCTTTATCATCAATGCCCTTGACGACCCTCACAAGGGGGCCCACCATGAACTAAGTGGAAGATGATGTGCGTCAGACGCAACGGAGGCCGCAACTCTTGAACTCACATCAAAAACCACCGTTTTGGGCGAAGGAATGGCAGGGTACTCTGTGCCAGTAGTAGCGCACGTCACTGGCTTCTCTTCAAAAAGTTGCCGGTAGGCTAAGGCAAAGACTTCCAGGTAGCGCCTCTGCTCCCTCGCCATTGTCTCTCCAAAGGATTCTGAGGGTTCCACTGACGTATCGAGGGCGATCACGCTACGGGCGAAAAATCCTGGGTTGGTGCTCACCCATACGATAAGGTACGACACGAACGGCGTACCGGATGAGCTTCTGACGCTCGGAATCCTTAGGTCCAAACCCTCTTGCGATCTCAGTCACGACACGATCCAAGACTTTAGGAAAGGTGAATAGGGTAACGTGCACATTGCGAGTGGCAACCACATGCGAGGCAAAAGCACAGAGAGGTCTTGCGTGTCCTGGAAAGTAGTGATAGACGTGAAGTCAGCTGCTAGGTCTTTTGGACAATAGACTCTAGACGTACCCCAAGCCTCCACTCCGGCGATGACAAGGTGCGGTAAGTGAGTGTGGGTCTCCATATCTGCTACGAAGTGAGTGATCCATCGAACGGGGTTCTGTCTTCTTATACACGAAAACTGACAGTTCGCAGTGATCGTTCCCATCATGTACGGTTCAACGTCCCAAAAACCTTACCACATCTGATACTTGTCTGATACAGCTTGAAGAAGCATTACTGCGATCTAAAAATTAGAGTTATGCGGAGATAGGTGCAAACCGCGCTAACATCGCAAGGGGTCGCCATCATGTAATAGGTGGTGGGTGTTTTGAAGTAAGGAAAGTGGAAACTTTCGATGATCTTTTTGATGCTAGACGGCCTCTAACAGTCAAAGGGTTCAGCCCTGGAGAGATGGCAGACAATAATCATCCCACCTTCTCAATGTTAATGTGTCTGCTGAGCACGTATCACATCCCATGCTACGAAGAAAACTCGTCAGAGACTCTATTCTCTCATACCGAGGTTGGGTACTGCATTAATTGCTTACTGAGTTCGTCTAGTGCCTTTCATGTCGACAAATCCGTTCTCTTTCGAGCATACGTATGTCCATGTAGCAGCCGAAAAGCGCGATGGCATAGGAGGCTCTGATCTCGTACACAAAGAGTCGCCTTTAGCATGAAGGTGTTAGTACTGTACGTGCAGTGACCTCCGAGTCAGTGTGCGAATGAGAGCATCGCAAACGGTCAGGATATTGGGTGTTCAGGTATTCGCAATTGTGCAGGTAGAGAGAAACGGGTCACAATGTCGCTGCTTTTACAGAGTGGTCAAGACTCAATAGGTCATCGTGAAAGTGTGCGCGCTAAATCCACACCTTGAGCGGACTTCGAACTTGAAGTGCATGACTCATGATCATCACGAAATACCGACAAATGGTCAATGCGTCTGAGTCAACAAATGTAACAGAGTGTGTTCAAGTCTTAGCTTTGTTGACTAGTCTCAGTACAATGAGTATCAGCGTGCTCCCTAGCAACCGAAAACACGTTCGCGAAGAATTAAAAACTGAAGTGTTGGAGGAGCCGGGCAGAGGCGGTAGTACGCTGAGTGTACCGTCCGGAGCGGATTACAGAGGTGTCCACGTAAATGTCTGTCAAAGTCGCAATGAGTGAGAGAGGGTATTCATAGGACCTATCAGCAACATACCACATGACGAGCCTCGCCAGCATCAGCGCCATATTCCGCCACGAACTTGTCAAAATCTCCCGTAATCAGAACAGAATTATACCTGCTGGTGAAGACCAGGGTAAGTGGCGCAAGGGCTGAACAAAACGAGGTCAAATGAGATGTCGGATTGGGGACGGAAGCCGAAAAAATGGGCGTACAGCCATCCGTGTTGATCCACTGAGGAGTCAGAAGGTTGCCCGCGCCAATGGTCCAGACGAAGCTCTCAACTGGCTCATTGGTACCGTAGACAACCGACCATGAGCTGGGCTGAGCGACGGGCCTTGATCCAGGAGGCGTCGGGGTGACACCACCAAACCAGGCATAGTTGGAAGAGCCAGTTGTGAGGTCGGCGGAAGAGCTAGCAAAGCCTTTGATAAAACCGGTTGTAGGGAACGCGTCGATCCCGCCGCTCTAGTAAAGTGTGTCAGTCGAAGATTCTCCCATTAAAGGAAGAGAAATATGTACTGTAGCGATGATCTCGAAGGGGGAACTGCTCGTGTCGGCGACGAACCTGGTGGCACGATCGAATGCGCTGGTAAGGTTGTAGTGCGGCACAGTCGGGTGCTCAACCGCAACGAAACCAGGCAATGCGCCTTGGACGGTAGCAGTGATGACGCCTGGTGTAGGGGGAGAAGGTGATTGGCGGGGGCGGAGTGCATTCGGCGACCTCCTCGTTGGTGCTTTCGGCCCAAGACCACGCCTCAATCTTTCCGCGTTCGACTCGCGTGAATAAAGGCCGGCGGACGCGTCGCGCTGTGCAAGAGGAATGGCGACTTGGGGGTCCAATAACGCGGCACCGGACGTCTGGGTTGGTACTGCGATGACAACCGCAGAGGTCACCAACAAAGAGACAACAATTGAACGCAAAAGTCTGAGGGCCATGTCAACGGAATTGGGTGCAGCGAAGGAATGTCACAAGATGGGGGTACGCACTGGAGCACAAGTCTCATCGTACGTTCTGGATGTTGTTTATATGCTACCAGAATAGCGCTTGTTTGACTTGTGGACAGGAGTCTTCAAACTGGCGGTCGCGAGACAGTTCCAGCTTCCAAGGGATATTAAACCATCAGCGCCATGAACAGAGCTAATCAGTAGTCGAGACATTACTTGTATTGTAAATTGAGTATTGTGAGACATGACGATATCGTGAGGTCTGGACATCCGAACGTCTGACAGTCGGCTAGAGGTTACGATGGGGAGGACCTGAGTTATGCATACAGACACTGACAGTCGTCGATGGTGATCCACTCTAGCAAGGACCATGCGAGGCATAGATAGCTGACCTGTCAATACGCAAGACCTCCAACTGGAATCAAGAATTACTCACCGCTCCGGATGGTAAGTCGAATCCATTGGACGAAGACCGTGCGTTGCCGGTCAAATCCCTATACCTCGTTGCACCACATATGAGCTGGAAGGATAGGAATATGTGATGTCATTGACATTGATGTGAGCCTATGCGGAGCAAATGTTATGAGACATGTTGAATAATAACTTGAAGTAATTGCGCAACAAACCCGTCTACTTACTTATCGACAACTAGCGTGCATGATACGTACCAAATGGAAGGTAAGGCAAGCACTGTCTTCGATAAACTGACTCGAGCTTGAGCTTGATGCGTGAGGATTGAAGATTGAGCGATTCTCCCGCCAGTGGAAATGTACCGTAGAGCGATGTGCCGAAAAAAATATGCTGGCAGTGCATTGATAGGGGTGAAGAACCTACCAATCAAAACAAAACACTGACAGAGTAAACCAGGGTGTGAGCGAAGCGAGTCAGGATCCTCGCGTAACACTATGGGCAGTACTGGTCAAAGGGACAACGGTGGTGCCACTGGTGGTAAGGAGGAAGGTATTTGCGCAGTAGACGCCCATAATGAATGACGCCTCCTCACTTATATATCCTCTCAGTCTTGCTGGGCCGACATATCTTCACATCCGCGAGATAGAAATGCTCACCACACAGGTGTACTTATATTGGTATCACGATTATAGATGATGGTAGTAGAGTTGATCTGATCGAATGCCGAAAAGGACCCAAAAAACACCATGACATGAACCCCGGTGAAAAGTGGTTCCTGCCCGAGCCGCTCAGAGCCGCTCCCATCCTCCGAACGGATGAGAGCGGTTCAGAGAGGACTAATGTCCGTTTTCAGGATGGGAATCCTACCCTATCCTATTCCATCCGACTCTATCTGGCTCTCTATTGTACAGGATACATACGGATACAGGGGGATGACACTGTCCCAAATCCTCTCTCATCCGTGCCCGTCCGCCCGTCACCAATATACCTCGTCTGCTCCCATCCGCTCCTGTCTGCTCGTCGCCACAAAGCCTCATCTGCTCCTATCCGCCCTCATCTGCTCAACCGCCGAGAAGTCCTGTCCATTTTATCTGCCCTCGTGAACAGCACCTTTCATAGTCCCGGGCCTTGCAAGTCCTCTAACAATTCCGATACTGTAGATAGTGATGAGTGAATGAAAAGACATGATGGTTTTCGCCATGCATACCTTATGGGTTTCCTACAAACGATCATCGATCTTGCATTACCGCGCGAGCAGATTTGATACCAGTCGCAATCTGAGATATGGGTATCAGTAAGGGCAGACAACGGGAACATACGTGACACAATGAACCTTCTCATTTGCTAGGTCAATCCAGGTCTGAGCGAGAAATGAAGTCAGTGCTGAATATGAATGAGTATGCATTCGTATGTCCTTCTCACCTGCTTGTCCACCGATTTCCAGTACTTATTGAACACCTTCTCTGTGGGACAGTCTTGTTGCGCGCACCATTCGATCGCACATAGAAGCCTTGCATAAGAGGACTCAACTTGGATTTGTCAGATATATACATGAATTCGACTCACCTAGGAGTAACTCGGTCACCGGGCGTCCAGAAGTCCGCTCCTGCCAGCACCGAAGTATCGGTAGTGCCTTCTGTCAAGATGGAGGTGTGGTCAGTATCCAAAACCGTAGAGGAACTTGCCGATTGTCTGGCAGTGGCTCTCGAACGAGAGGCTGTGGGAGTTGGCGGTGGTAGTTGCGAAGACATAGTGCCAGCTACTGGCGTGGGATTAATAGCTGGTGGCAGCGGCGATTCTCGAGCAGGAACGTCAGGCGTGCCGTCTACTGGGATGGAACTAGGAGCTGAATCGGTCGCCGTAGCGGCTAGGGTGGAAGGGCCAGCCGGGGTAGCAGACTTGGTGATCGGGCGATCTTGTCGACGCCGAGAGTTGAGTGCGGCGTGAGTTTGACGAGTATCTAATACCTGTCTACTTGTGCTATTGGCGGGTGTTCCTGCGGCGATCGAGGTAGAATTTGAAGACTGAATATTGTCCCTAATGGAATGGGTAAGTTTAACAATGCGAAATAGTAAGATGTACGAGGTACGTGCAATGGATTGCGAGGCTGTACATGGCATGTGTAAGATTGAGAGTGTATCAGATGTATTCAAGGTTAGTGAAGACGGGGCTTACTCGTGGCACCCGAAGGGCAGCGGGAGGCAGTGCGGCGTGTTGAACCTCCTGCTCAATGGTTTCCTCGGGTTCATCAATAGTGGGCGCCACTGCGGCCTCTTCTGAGTGGACGGTGTTGTTGCATATTCGCGGAGTTTTGCGAATGCGTCCGGATGACTGTTCGGTATCGTTGGGACGCTTCAAGTTCTTGCTCTCGAGTCGAGGTCGTATAAAGTTTGAGAAGTAAATAGATGCAAAATCGGTAATCTTCCAGTCGTCGTCACCAAGGCCGAGACAAGGAAAACGTGCCTTCATCTCCTGGTTGAACCAACTTCGCGCCGATCGAGGGGTGTCCAGCCATCTTTCCGGCAATGTCTTGCAAACCATCTCGATCTCCAGGAACAGCTCCGGTGCGTACTTCCTCATGGCCTCGGCAGTACTCTCAAGTAGGGTCTCGCCATCCTCTTCCTGAATATAACGCAACTTCTTGTTCTTCACCAGCTGTTCACCTGTCGCAGATTGCGTGTCATCTCTATGAGGATCGGTTACCGCACCACTGCCTGCTTTGTTCCACTTGTCCCAAGACTCCTTTGTCCAGAATTTAATATGCTTATAGTCTTTGCGGTTGGGCGGAGTCTTGTCAAAATTGGCGGCAGCATCGGAAAGAGTGAACTGAAAACCTCCAGAATTGGTACGAATACCCGCCAACGCAGCATCTAGACGGGTTCCAAGATGTCCCAAGAGTGCTGTGTACGCTGACCTGGGCAATAATCAAAGTTTTGAGTGTTTTTTGAGCGCATATATGTGTGTCATACCTGGATTCTTCCAACTTGATCTCAGTCTCACGGCACTGAGAACGTGATTCGCGCAATGAAGCACGCAAATCATAATTTTCCTTCTCGAGTGAGCGAGCGGCAGTCCTAAACATTGTCAATGTTAGTCCCTTGGTTCTGTGAACCATTGTAATTTGGAGCAAGTATCTCACCGTGCATAGCTCAACTCTTGCCTCACTCGACCTATTTCTTGCACATTTGGTGTGGGTATGTAGTCGTCTACTAAGGGTGTTGAATCTAATTATGGTGTAAATAGCGCAATGTGTATGGACTCAGAAGTGGTTTGAACCTACAGCGTATTGTGTCCCTTGTGGTACTGTCATGGTATCGATGACTTGTGCTGCGATACGCACCATCGTCGCTGAATGGTGGAGGAGACGAAGAGAATCGTGTGGAACGTTGAGGAAAGGAGTTTTCATCAAAGTTGTCTGACATAGTGATGGTGGTGAGAGGAGATAATAGATCGCGGAGGACCTCAGCAAGTCCGGAAATATTGCACGTGACCGTAACGCGACGCGACGCGTCGGTGTAACTTTGTATTTTCTCCTTCACTTGAATAGAGGCGCCACGCGCCGGTCCGAGAACGAGGGATGGACGGAAAATACGCGAAGACAATTTGTTGGAAGTGCATCCATTTCGAGGGGGAGAGATGTTTATATAATACAGCGATATCCAAACACTCCGGGAGCGCAGGAGAAAGATACAAATACAGTGAATAGAGAACGCAAAGCTTACACAGCGCCGAAGCAGCGAAACGGATCGGGTGCAGAACAGAGATGAAATACGTGGCAGGTCATTGAGCATTTGAAGTCTGATGAATGTCAAAACTCGCCGTCGTTGTCTTGTGGTTGGAAGGCGGCCACGGTAGCAGGTAAGACGCTCTTGAGGACGAAGACTGCTTGTAGTTGGAAAAAGATAGTCCAATCGATCCAAGGGGTGGCGCCGTACGTCTTGTTCTTCGCCGTGGTAGTATCAGTACGAGCAATGTGAGATCTTTGCAGTTTGAACTCAACGAGGACGACATCACATTTGTTGAGTTCCTCGGGATCCATCTCGACCATTGTCCTGCGATCACCCATAACCTCGCGAGCGTCGTAGATTGCCCTGAAGGGAGTAAGCTGAGAATATGGGGTCAGCAGTCGGAGAGAGTAAAAAAGGTAAACAGACGACTTATTGCCGACGCGGCGGGGAAACATGGTTGCCCAGATCATGTCGTTGTCTTTGTGTTTGTAGCCAGTGACTAGAGCGGATGTAAGCAGGAGTTTTGAGTGGTGTACTACTGAGACTTACTACCGTGATGAGCGTAGGTCTCTCTGAGGCTAATGAGTTTGTTATAATCATTGCGGATGAATGGGGTGACGGCCAGACCACACTGTCGTCTGACGGCGCCGGTGTCTTCAGTTCAGAAAGAGTGATTGATTTCTGCAGGGAGCCAGATGGAGATGAGGACGTCGTTTTAACAGAGGTAGGCGTGTGTGGCAAAGTTCCCGCTCTTGACAGTACCAAAGGAGAGCTGAGAGGGTATCAACGGCACTCCAAAGGACATGGTGGCGGGGTTATGTTTGAGACGGGCTTTGTTAAGGTGGCGTGCGTCAAGGTTATCAATCCAAGGTCTGACCCCCTGGACGATGAGCTGTATGACAGAATGATTGAGTGTGATTTCGCTGCAGCGTGATAGTTGCAATGAACGTACATCTGTTGAGGCAGGAGGTGGGACCGGAACAGGCACAAGGTCCGGATTGTGATCGCTAGAACGGTGAGAACTTGTTTGTTCCAAGGCGTCCGCAAGGGGCTGAACAGCTGAAGGTGTTGTCAGAGTAGCCAATGAAGTAGCCGCCGGATTGGCCGGGGCTGCCTCGGAGGGTTCGTTTGGCTTGATCAACGGCAACAGGGAGGTTTTCGGTGGCGCATTATTGGGTGCGTTCTGTGCGTTGGGGGTGGAGGAGGGCTCGGGTGTTATGGTTGCGGACAAGGAAGAAGCAGGTGTGGTAGGCGACAAGGGGGATACCGAGGTTGTAGGGGGACAAGGCGGCCCAGTTTCATGAGGGGGCAAGTCACTACCGGAGGAAAGGGTCTCTGCTGACTGGAAAGAAGGCTGAGTAAGTGTTAGACAAGCATGATGGCACTCGAAGCCTTACATTTACGTTTCTGGAGATGTCGTCGCTGTCCAGTTGCCTGAGCAGAAAGGGTAAGTGCGGAGAACAGATAGAGGGCAGGGTGAGGTAGGTACCTGTTACGCTTAGAAGCGCGAGGGTCATGGTCAGAATGTGCATTTCGTTTGGCCATACTTGTTGATGAGGAAACGTGGTGAGCGTTGTGAGTGACGGTCCTTATAATGCATTTGGCCGACCTAGGCTGCAACTGATGGATGTTCGAGTCATCAGTACGAAGGAAACTAGAACGGCACAGGGGGTCGCGGACAAGGTGGATCGGATAGAGCAAGAGGCGGTGAGGGCAGATACACCAACAATGGTATGCTGTTGAAAACAGGTGGAATGCATACCTTGCACTAAGCAAGTCAAACTGATATAACACACCTTTACAATAGTCACCACATTGATGACCTCTGGCAAGCAAGCGGAGCCCATCAAGACTGCAGTGTTCCCTGCCTACACGCACCCCATACTCACGAAGACACACGATGCCTTCGCGATAACCAACTCGACAAACAACGTCCTCTAGTGCCGCCGACACAACGACGGCACCAGTATCCAGGTCCAAAGTGTCAATGTGTCCACACCGCACCAAAGAGGCACGAACGTTCCCACTGACACCGTCCAATGCGCCGGACACAGCGGTCACAGTTCGCAGCCACTCAACAGTGGGGGCCGCCACCCCCAATCCACCTCCTTTCGCCGAGCGACGAGGTCTACTGGTGCGGCAATGGTTCACAACCAAAGCCGGTGATAGGTAAAAGGACGTGCACACGCCACCTGCAAACATGTCAATCCCTGGAAGTCGGGGTGATACCGATTGCACTCACCGAAGCATGCACAGTAAGAGGTAACGGCCAGATGAATAAGCAGAAAGAGAACATCTACAAGACAGAACTCATGAGCGTCGCACCAATGCAAGCGATAAATACCCACATTGAATGTATGAACATGTCGTACAGAGCATGCTTCCCGCACTGGTGCATGAGGGGAATCAGGGGAGGCGACAACAGGAGCTCCCCGACTCACTGGAACCAACGCTCTGATGAAGGACAAACCCGGGTGAGACGAAAGTCACGAGACACAGGAGGGCAACAATCCGCCGCCAACAGCTCGGATCAACCCGGGTGGGACAAAAGTCACGGGACACTGCCAACATCAACCAGATACAAAACCGATAACTTCGTTCTCGGAACATACTCCGGGTCCCTGCAACTGAAAACAATGAACAAAACCACCCTCCGCCACCAAGTAGATGCTGTTCTGTTGGTTGAACATCGTACCAATGCACCGTATCACAGTATTTCAATTAACAAATTCGACCTCTGGCCGGATGCGAACGCTCAGTATCCCACCATCTCCCTCACACCAGAAGAATTAGTACGTATTGAGGATCGCCGAGGTAAAGACCACTCCGGTGAATACTTGGTGAGTTCTGTATCTCTTGTTACAGCACAACAGGTGTAGGGCTACGGCCCGGGACATTGGTCTCTGTCATTCCACTGACTACTTTTCATACTAGGATATCCGCCTTCAAAACAAAGTACTCCCACGGACATCTTCAGGAGCTCAAGATGCACCACCAGAAGGGACTCCTCACTTGATTGTGCCAATCACATATGCACGGAAGCAACTGACGTGTATTCCCTCTTCCGGTGTTGAGGTGCGCGTGCTTATCGCAGAATCCGTTGCTCGATTTTCACCTCAATCCTTGACAGAGCGTCACATCTGGGACAAAAACTGTCATCTTATACTACGATCCCTATAGTGATGTGCAGTACTTTCGGCTTTACCACGATCTTGTGTCGTACCTTTATGAACCACTCGTAAGTAGTTTACGCACAGAAATAGCATGTTGCTCATACTTTCAACGTAGATATTCACTCTCCGATACCGGTACTACGGAAAGTCGCTGGACAAATTGCCCCTGATGTCCCTCTCGCTGAACGGATCCATCCATCAAGACATCGGAGATCCGACCTGCGGTCAAGCACAAGATACGGTCAAACTTCTTCGCCGTTGCAAGACCTATCGTATCATGAAGAAGAAGGCTCGGGAGGACGACTTTTTCCTCAACGACTGTGACTAAGTCAGCGAAACTCTCGATCAAGCTGCTATGCATCTCAGATTCTACTTTGGACTCGGCGCTTTGGACTCTGCTTTGGGCTTTGGCCGCTTTGCTCTGGACTTCTTTGTACTCATGTGTTGTCATATGTTCTCCTCTCGCAGTGTACTCTGAATAGCTCAAAGAATAATTATGCCATTACAATATTCCTATGTGTCCTCCTCAAGAGTAGAACTCCCACTTAGTTCACCACCCTCCAATATACCAGCCAACCACGCCACATCCAGTCCCGGCTTTTCGATTAAGTAGTACCGATCTTTGTACTTCATGTGACTATTAATTTCTGCTTTCTCAGCCGGTGAGAGAGGAAGTGGTGGCATGGCAACAACTGCAGAAATAGTCTTAGCTTGTATAACAATTATCTCCGCATCTTCTCCCTTCCGACACGCCCACACGGTCTTACGGGATTCGTTGAGGATGATTGGGTCTGGTGTCGAGTATAAGACCACAGTAGCGAATGTATCCGGCTTGCCATTGACGCGCATTTGGAAGTAGTACAGTACTTCTGCAAGACGTAGGTGATCGTTGTGAGAAACAAGCTGAGAGAGCAGGCTTTAGCAGGTTTATACTCTGTACATTACCACAATGACCACTCACCTTCACATTTCGAGACATACGGACCGACTCCAGAGGTTTCTGACATTCCTTCCATGCTGAGCGTGCAATTTGACTGTTCGGAAGGCGAAGCCGCGCCCACTTCTTTACCTGGATGGGCAAACAGATGTCCCAGTAGTCGCCCTGAGACGCAAGGTACATTTTTATTGCACGCTGATGTGCGGCAGGAATATCTCGGAACCATTTGTCATGCGCTGCCAGTAAGACATACCCATCACGTAGGTCAACAGAACCTCGCGGGAAAATGTTCATGTCCGGCTCAAGCCCTGGAATCATGGCCTTGAGAGCATTGACCTCAGTGCGAATGGTTGCTCGTTCGCAAAGATTCTCAAATGGGTGCGACGGCTGTCTGATCTCGGACCCAAGATTTCCGATCACTGTCTCCATTGTCCATTGCGAAGTCAATGCGAGAGGACCAACGCGAACAGTTTCAGGGGCAAGGTGAGTGAGGAGATGGACACTCTGTCGGACCATATGGAGACGGTCCGCTCGTCGCTGGTAGTAAAGTCGTTCGAAGTCTTCAACGTACTGAGTCAGGTGCTGATGGGCGTCTTGGAGTTGCTCCGCAGTAATACGCCGCTGTTGCAAGATGCGTATGGCATATACGAGTGAACAGAAGTTTTGGTAGTGCTCCTGAGGGAGAACCCCACGTATAACTGCAGGAGCTATACCATAGATATAGAGGAGGTACTCCCAAGCCTTGTAGCCGGAGGTAATCTTTTCTGCGGGATTTCGTGGAGGTCGATCGAAGGAGCCGGGAAGATATGGAGTAGCGTCCCGAACCATTTGACCATGTTCTTTCCAAGTGGTAGGGTTACTGAGAACAGCCCAGTCCCACGTAGACTTCGGATCTGTCTTATCGGCATACAGCGTACCTCGCCAGAGAGTGTTGTTAAGTTCGCCAAGATTGAAGGTGATGAGATGCATGAGATCTGAGCAAAAGCATGTCGGCACCTTGAACATGCGAAGCTTGGGGAGACCCGAGAAGATGGTTGGCTTGACGATACCAGTATTAAGACGGAGAGCTTGGTAATCTTTCATGTTCCGAGCTCCTTGGAGTTTACGGAGATTCATGGTATACAGATCTGGAATCGGATGACGATTTTCAGGCTGACCGTTAACTTGGAGATCATCGTGCATACAGCCGTCGACGTTGTAGTTTCCCTGAGGTTTGGTCATTGCAGGGAAGTATTGACTAGCTCCATCTTTGCGACGACCTGGTAGCCCGCAATATAGGCGACAACCATATCGACCAAGATGTCCGACCAAGCCATTGATGAACGCCATTCCAGGAGAGTCAGCGCCGCCGAGAGCAAAGAACAGATCTGCGAGATATGAGCGATTCAGAGAAGCATCCCAGATAGGTAAACCCTCCTTCATGAGAGCGGCAAGATGATGGAGCCCAGGGAACAAGAACGAGTCGATATTCTTTGGTTTGTTAGGACCAGGTATGATGGCGCCAATGAGGACATGGCGTTTCTTGTAGCGGTCGGCAGGGGCATGGTTGAGAATAATCCAAATATAGATCCAGCAGTCCGACTGCTTATGAGCGTAGAGCTGGCAGCCATCAATGCATAGCATAAGGGCGATGTCGTCCTTTTTAAGATTCCCATCCAACATCGCATTGATGAACTCGGAGCCATGGAAGACGTCCTCGAAGACGGGAATTTCACCATTGCTCTCCTGGAGATCCTTCATGATTTGGTCGGCGAGTTCGCTGAAATACCGGAGTTTGGTGGCGGACTCGGGTGAGCGGTACAGAGCCTGCAGCTGCGGCCCTAATGGGTACGTAGGGAATTGTCGTTGGGGCACAAGCTTCTTGCCCTTACTAGACTGTAGCACCGCCATGTCGTAGCGAGCAGTGCCGCACTCGGGGCAGGAGTCAGCGTTTTCGTACTCTCCTGTGAACGCGACGCATGTGTTCTTGCACATGTCGGTGTAGATGGGAGTGACACCGCTGAGCTCCGACATCTGCTTCCTGATGTTGTAATACGATAAAACCTCGTCGTCGGGATCACGGGCGCGCAGCGCCGTGTAGTTGGCCGTGTATGCACGTTCAGAGCCCTTGGCAACGTGGATGAACGTGTCAAGTGAATACCGTATGTTTTTGTCAAGGTTGGCGAGAGTCTGCTTCGGTGGGTTACGCAACGCAGCAACCTGGTCTGCACTGAGACCTGAGTTATCTAAAGACGCCTCTTGAAGTCGGTCTATGAAGCTCTGAGCAATGCGGAGGTGCTCAATGGAGAAGTTCGCTGGAGGGCCTGGGTCCTCGTACAGATCCTGCTCCTGCAATTCGGCACGCTCGTCTGGGTCCGCTTCCATCTGGTTGTCGATTCCATCAGCACCACGGCGCCGAAGATCGTCAAGACTTCCACGGTCCGGTTCACCTTCTTCCTCGTCACCAAGATCATCACCACAAAGATCATGGTGATTTGAAGCTACAAATACAGGCTCCTGGTAAATATGTGCAATATGTTACGCCTACCAGGACGATCACGTACCATTTTCGTCTTCCTCGCTGTGCATATATCCAGCCGGCGAGGAGTTTGGAAAGGGTTCATTGTCTTCCCAGTAAGGATGGTGCTGAACAGATGAATGTCTCGAATTTTCTAGCAACACGCGTCACAGTGAGTCGTGACATGTACGCAAACATGGTACAGCGGAAAGTACTTCACCATGGCCCGGGCGAAAACCCTCTTCTTCTAAAACAGCAAAGCCGTCAGAGGGATCTCCAGTCGGTGTATGCGTGTTGTACCCGTTTTGACGTGATTCCTCGACGGCTGATGGTGGATCAAACGGCACTGGTGGAAACTATTATTTGCTTATCAGCGTATTCAAAAGATGAGCCTGAGCGGAATCAACAAACCTGCTCTGTGTGTACCATTGGTTCCGTACTCCTGCTTAACCTGATCCTCTTTTCTGGACGTTCTTCACCACTATCTTGTTCGGGTGGAGGAGAAGGCGATGGACAGACAACACGGCGTTGGGTAGCTTTCTTCATGTGGATGCGATGCCTTCGAGCGGTTCGGTCGGTCACTAATTTCCCCATGCAACGATCACAAGGGCATTTCTCTTTCTTCGAATAGGGGTCCAACTCGGGCTCGGATGACATGATGATGCTTCGCCAGGTTTGAGCTCGGTCGAAGCAGTCCTAATTCGTGGAAGAGGTTTTCAGAGGTTTTCGGTAGAGGCAGACTCCGCACACCAGCCGCATCCGGAGAAATTCAGCAGGTGTGTGGAGGCTGCCACCACTGGCACAGAAGACCTGTCAAAGATATGAGTGATCGAGGCGAACAAGTGTTCTCGCAGGATGAGAACGGCTGGCTGAGGAGTATTGACGCCTTGAGCGGCTCAAAACGGTCCAGAGCGGCTCGGACAAGAACCACTTTTCACTGGGCATGAACTCGGATGGTGGACCCGAGGCTGGGATCATGCCTCGAGTACCTTTTCCCCAACGCTGCCCTCATTCACCAAGGGAGGACCGATACACGTGGGACCGTGACCGCCACCTCCTCCCGTTGGAACATCGACACCATACACCATCTCTTCACTACTACCACACTCACCACTCTTGACATTCCCTGCTTCACCGTCGTCGTCACCAAACATCGACTCATGATCCACAGAACCAAAAAAACTCTCACCCCCTCCATGCACCAAATCCTCCCCCAAATTACCTACCACGACCGTAGCAAACCTCGGCGCCGTAAACCGCGACGAAAGTTCGTACGTCGCTGTCGTGGTCTGGGTGACGGTGTGGATTTTGTTCAGGTCGGAAGATGAGAGCGCGCGGAGGTTGAGGATGAAACGGGAGAGTAGGATTGTTGTGAACTGCGAGAGGGAGATGTGTTAGGTTAGATTCGACCGAGAGTTATTGTAGTAATGAGAGGATGTCCTTACGACGTCGATAAAGAGGGGGACTGGGTTCCATATCTGTGTTTCAGGTCTAAGTCCATGATCTGATCCCAGCGAAGTAAGTCGTACATACGAGGTTAATCTCTACTGTGGCGAGCTGAATAGCGTTCAACGCAAGCAGGATCCTACAGAGACAGATTATTCAGTCGTCTCCAGAAGGTACCTCAGGAGACCAGTTGTCACATACCCGAAATAAATCGTCCCATCACGGAGGAGAATCGTACTCAAAGACGCTTTGAGGTTCAGCTTCCATGCAGCACGTTTCAGCCCGAACGTCTTGACCCATGTCAAGATGATGACGAGAGTGTCTGTTACGATGGCGGATGTGTGGATGATCAAGGCCACTGAACATGCAAAGACATTAGTCAAAGTCTGCTCGAGCAGAACGAGAAGTAGCGCATGCACGCACATCTAAGAGTGAAGGTTTGTTACCTTCGAGGATGATTGCGTTATGCGATTTGAACAACTCACTTATGGAAGACGGCCTCACTCAGTACACTATCCTCGCCACATCCAACAAACGGGGCCGGAAAAGCAGCTGGCACGGATTGTGCGTAATGGTACTATTCGAGCGATTCGTCAATTTTACGCCGTGTTCGTTACTGTACACCCAAGCGGCCAACGTACTAAATTGGCGACAGGGACCATCAGCCCGATGAGCAGGACGGGGAGGGCGGGTCTCCAATCTTGTTCCCAGATCGCATATATTCGGAGGGCAGAGAAGACTTTTGGAGTTGTGAGTTTGTGATTGAATTGAGGGAGGAAAAGGGGAGCGTACTGGAGACGATGATGTAGACGAGCATGAGTGTGATCTCTTCGATGAGGACAGGTGCCCAGCAGCTATCGTTTCACCAGACGAAAGTGAGCTCAGGTTCAGGTCTGATAGTAACCTAAGAGCAAGTGAACCCACTTCTAGAAATCGTTCCCGGTAGATATGAGCAAATAGTATCGTTCAATGTGGGCATTGAACAAGCAATGGACTTACTCTATTAGTCTGCCCCGGCCACGAAACCGCCGTGACCAACAACGAGACTTTGCTGAACAGCGTCAAATATCTGAGAAGGAGGAACAGAGCAGTCGCGCCGGTGAATCTCCGACCCCATACAAGCTTAAGTTCTCCAGGGAAGGTGAGAATGTGGTCGTACACCAGGAATGCTGCGTGGAGCCTAAGTGAGCCTAGGATTTGAACCGTAAGGTGAGTAAGGACGTACTCAAGGCAGCTATCTCGCAATAGGTAGCCATGATACTGAGGGGGTTGTGACGGGAGACGGTGAGCCGATACGCTCCATACCGATGCAAGGCACTTACGATTGCTCCAACGCCAGACGCAACGCTCCCGTCTCATCGTCTGCCATCGTCAAAGGCAAGAATGGGGAATATCACTAGGTGAACCTCATCGACGGACTAACCAATATATGAGCATTTCACCAAAAACGCGGACAGAGCAAAGATAGTCACATTAAAGTTCCTCTAAACGCGCCGTAAGCTTCTCAACAGTTGAGAAAGACGTCTCCGTCGCTATCAGACGCACCACCACAATCAGTCGTCCGTCGAAGAAACTGACATCGAGTCGGAAGCTATTTCTTTATGCGACTGCACAGCGTCCGTCCAGGGTGAGGGAATACTGCGGGAGATGCTTTCCTTTTGGGCAGGATCAGCGGAGGCGCTCCGAAAGCCTGAGAACTGGCAGTGAGAAGGACGTTTGAGAGTTGACTGGTGAAACGCAAACGCCTTGACGTGTTGAAGTTAGAAGGAAACCGTCAGCGAAGATCATAGGAACGCGCTGATGGGAGTTGAAGCGGGTACAGCTGAGGCGAATGAATTTGAAGACTTTCTGTCAGCAGATGAAAATGATGCGCTTGAAGTGAGTACGATTGCGCACTAACTTGAACTATAAGCGTTTCGGTATGGTTGTCGTTCTCGTTTTCTCAAACGTACCTCAGAATGATCTAGCAATCACCCAGTGGTCTTCTCATAGTGCTGATCATGAGACATTACCAATCTCTGTACTAGTCTTTCTGGTGATAGGTTCATGGCTGTCCACCAGGAGGGAGGATTTTAGTGACATTCCACAGGTCTGGGGTCTTTAGAAACATCAAGAATGCCCCACAGGAGACACTGACTCACCGGTTCATTAACGACGACGGTAAGGGAAAAGATTCGATTTGCTGTGCAACTTTACTCGCTGTGATTATGGTGGTAGTAAAGAGCAAGGTCGAGGCGGAATAGACGCCTATGTACTGTTGCTGAAAGACGCCACAGAAGACCACTCATTCACTCGATCAAAGAAGCAAGGAAGTTCGTTCGAAAGTGGTTGTATGTCTATTATAGATTAGTTATACATAGAAAGGTCGTTGCAAATGTCATGATGATGATATGCTGCTATGCTTTGTTGGTACACTCCTTCCTCCGAAAACCCGAACCAGACAATTCTGTTCGCTCTAATCTTCGCAATCCCCAATCTCAACCCTTCACTGGACCGCAACAGGAGCAGGAGCGTGCCTCCAGGTGTCCTCAACATGCGTTGTTGGGTGCCATCCCCAATTATGTTTCCTCCTGTGCTCGTGCAGCTCTTCGGGTGCAGTGACGAGAGGACGAGGTGGTTTCGTGCTCTTCCCGACTCGGTTGTTCCTCCGTCTGCGTTGCTGTTGTGATTGGGTGAGAGCGACGGCAGGAGGGGAGTATGTGAACGGAACAAGCTCTTGAAGGTTGGCGAGTTGAGTGGGCGTGAGAGGGGCGGGGGAGGACGAGAGTGACAAGAGGTCGGAGATGGAGTAGATGTTGGGTATCGAGGTGTGGATGGGGGTATCTTGGTGATTGTGTTCATCTGAAGAAGGAAGGTTCATCAGGACCGGCTTCTCGTAGTAAAAAACACGAAGAGACTCACAATCCGCAATTGCAGACTTCCTGTGCCTGTGACGCTTGGGCCGTGAAGGCGAAGGGGACCTCGAGCTCGAAGGGGGGGCATCAGAGGGAGGCGTAGCACCTCCGCGCTTGTGCACCGGGATGTACTTTCCTGCCAACGAGGATGTAGAGGACGCGGAAGACGAGATCGTGGTGTCGACTGCGGCGGGGGCCTGAGGACGGGTGAAAGCGATAGGGCTCGACATTGTTGGATTGAGACGAGAGAAAGCTACGGATTGTAGGTGCGGAGGAGTAGAGGCTGCTGGAGTGAGACTCTGCTTGGGGAGAGACTGGAGGGGGCGAGACTGGGCATACTTATACTAGTGGAATTGGATGTTCGAGCAGCTGCGTCTACCTCGGAGACGGTGGTGGTT
The DNA here is from genome assembly GCA_021029105.1 of Cristinia sonorae. NCBI lineage: Eukaryota > Fungi > Basidiomycota > Agaricomycetes > Agaricales > Stephanosporaceae > Cristinia > Cristinia sonorae. The sequence continues at coordinate 205,631 of JAEVFJ010000041.1, read as the reverse complement.
GCTCCGAGAATGTCCTCGAATCATCAAGTACAATGACGCGCCGGCTACTCCCCGATCCACGTCAGCACGCGATATTTCTTCGGCGCCACGTCTCCTCCCGGCCCGCTCCGGTGCCTTCCCTGCTCCTCCGACGCGTTGACCAATCATCGCGGCCTGTGACGGCCTTCTTTCACCAAGATCACATCGTCCTCTTATCACGCAGTCCTCCCGCAGCTCCTTCACACCGCCCTATAACGACTATCTTCTGTATCGAGGTCAGCCACGGAGACTAACACCGCCCCGCCCGACGAGCAGTTGCAAATTCGGGCGATGAGGCGGTTGCAGGCGACTGCGTGTCACTTATCCTTCGAATCATGTGCACGGTCCTTCCATGCTGGCCAGGGCGATAAAGGTCGTAACGGGCACGTACACCGAGGACAAGAGCGCATGTGTAAGATGTGGTTCGGAGAGGGGGCTTGCACTCTAATACAGTAACGTGAAAGATCATAAGGTAACTAAGCGGTGTGGGGTGTCGAGCGTGACTTTTAAGATGCGCACAATCACAGTCTCGGCCACCGAGTGCTTATGCCTCGATGAATGACTTGACCTTGCCCAGCCAGCTGACATATTCCTGTGTGGGGAATCAAGAGTCAGTTACCGAACCCCGCGAAAAAAAAAAGTAGAGGACGAACCTTCTGCTCCTTGAACTCGGCATAGTCGGGGATGAAGGTAGCCAGGCTGTCGGTAATACCACGTTCCTGGAGGAATCGGTCAAACTCTTCCTGAACGGTGACGTCCAATGTATCGAAAGACTCAATGCACGTCTACCCGGTAAATTTGGACGAACGAGGCGCGCCTGAGAACCAATGTACAGCCCACGACGCTTCCAGTCCGCGTCCGAGCAAAGCGAGATGTTCCCCACAAGGAACGCGTCGATAGTCAAAGCCCCTGGGATTTGTTGACGCGATGAGATTATACACATAAAACAGTCCTTTTAATAGTTGGCCAGCCCATTATGAGGCGTGCGTGATGTAAAACATGTAGACAGGTATCTTGCGGATCATTCAAACAGCTTTCATTAGGATCTTGGACGTATAGATAGTAAGCTACATTCCCAACTATCGGAACAGTGTCATCCGAGGAGTAGTGGCTATGAGGGAAGGTTGAATAGCTGAGAAGATTCCAACCGCGGTCGATGACTGGTCATCACCTCCAACATCTCGGCTACACCCCGCAAAGCGAACCGATTGAACAGCGGGCGCAGGATGTCCTCGTTTCTGCCCTTCCCGGACATCACCAAGGAATCGTATGTTCTTGCCCAGATACTCTCAAGCTTCGCGACAGACTCATACCAATCAGATAGTATGGGAACCCAGTCTTGACAGATGGTCGAGGTTGAAAGCAGCTGTGTCTGCCTATCGTTGAGCGATTGGATGTCCTGCGGTACCTTTGCGCGATAAGATATGACATCGCTGCGCATCGATTTCTCCTTCATCGAATCGCCCTGGCTATGCTCGTTGAACAACACAGACCATTGCCCGACCCAATAGAGCGAGGCGATGTCGTCCACTGGTGTCTGCAAATAGTCATCCTGATCCCGAATTGCTCGGAGAGCGCGGGCAGACATGAACTCTGCCGTACCCTGCCAACGAACGTGAGGCCAGGCAAATCAAAAGGTCAGTCGAGACACGCACCGAGATCGCTTGCGACGAATGGGTCTGCGTGAAGTACGTGCTCATGTTGGCGGAGAGGTCGCCGTCCGTCATGAATCCCTTGCCTTTCGTCGTCACCTTCAACGCCTCCACCGCATCCATGATCTTCTTCGCGTATGCTTCCGAGGACTCCACCGTGTCCGCCAGTGACAGCCGCGCTAGCTTGGCCTCCAGAGACGCCTCGTCGTCCATACGAGGCAATTCGAACGGGGGCATCTCGCGGGGGGTTGGAACACGCAGCACATTCCCGGTGCTGATATCGCGCTGCAGATAGCCGCGCAAGAATGTGCCGAGCCAACCTGAATGATATCCGTCAGTATCGTTCGATCCCGCATGCATAGACACGACGCACCGAGAGTCGCGTGGACAATCGCATCGCAGAGCTCCAGGGAGCTCCGTGCATTCGTCAGCGAATCACCCTCCACACCCGTCAGTGTCGCCATGAAGTACCGCCTGTCCACTTTCGCCGGGATCCTGCGATCAAATATGTCCCAGAAATACTCCGCCAAAGGCTTGTCCCTGGGTGGCAAGTAGATCGAGTTAGAGACCGGGTCGTTCTCACCAAACGACACAACGAAAGAGCAGATGTGTTGGGCGGTCCCGAAGCAGTCGCTCGTTGCTTTGAGCATGTCCGCCTCGTTCCACTTTCGGCCCTCTTCCTGCCACGAGGTCTTGCAAATGATGTCCTTCCTGGGAACATTGCTTGTGTAGCTCCAGCGTGCCGTGGACGAGACCTGGTGGCCGACGCTGCCTGCAAAAGACACGCAACGTGGCACCAATTTGAAAGGCACTGTGGTTCCTGCGGCGGCCCGGGATGGTCAGAACAGCTTCTGCTGGCAGCGAAGAAATGTGCCCACCTGTCTCCTCCGGCCTTGCTCCTGGCACTTCATCCTTCGGCACTGTCTCCTGCACCGCACCCTCTGGTACCGCCCCCAACGCCGATGATGTCTGCCCTGCCTCCGAATTCTGCTTCGATGGCAGCTTCTTGTTCGAGCGGTACCCCGGCTTCTGGCTTGCTTTCTCCGTGCTTGCCTGTGTCGTCAACCGTGTCGATCGCCTGACGCCGCCACCTGCTTGCGACAACGGAAGCATCCTTCGCTCCAAGTCGTCGCCGTCGGGAGCGAGGATGCCGAGGCTGCAGACGCGAGTGGCGCGACCTCGGACGCAGTTGGCGAAGTAGAGCACTTGCCGAACATGCACCATCGAGCTGTCAGGACTGTCCGGTGACTGAGGGATCGCGTACGCCTGCTCGTTGCAGAACGGAGGGAATCCGCGGTCGCGTGGCTCCTTCCAGAGCAGGACACTCAGGAGCATCTGAACGATGCCCTTCCGACCCGCTGCGTCCTTGACACTGCACGGTGTGCTCGCGGTAAGGCCCCCGCGGTGGAAAATGAGGAAACGGAGTTCCGCAGTCTTGTGGCAAAATGCCAGAACGAGGGCAAAAGCCCGCGAAGGGCATGCGCTGAACAGCGCACGGCCGTAGGTGCAGCACTGCCGTATCAGGTCCACGAGATCGAGCTTGACCTCAGTAGGTATATCCATCTGTTGCTCTTTCTCCGCGGCAGGGGGACTCCACCACAGGTCATCACCCGCGCAATAGCCATTGCCACCTGCAAGATCCGGCTTAACGGCTGGCGCCCCATCGATGCTGTCCTTCGTCGGCCTGTCGAACACGATAAAGGCGAGATCACGGTGGAAGAGGTCCTCAAGAGCGTGAGGGGATTCTTCTTGGATGATGCCCTTACAGGCCGCCACGCAGGCGTTGAGAAACTTGGCTAACGGCTCGTAGAAGGGCCGCTCCTGAGAGGTATTCGGCCACTGTATGTTCTTGAGCGACGCAGAGTTGCAGTGAGTGTCGAGACTAGCCTCTGCTCTCGACAAGACAGAAGAAACCTCGCAGCTGTAGTCGTCGAGTCCGGGTGCTTCGTCAGGCACAGATGGTGTCCATGCCGAAGAGAGAGTCTTTGGGGAGAGCATTCGCGCCACGACTTCAGCAGGGAACTGCCATGTCTGGTTGAAAATCTCCCCCCGCATCATGTGCTTGAGCTTGTCCTGCGAAACGTGCGATTCAGACGCGACTTGTTTAGTTAGAGGCGTGAGGGCTGGGCTTGAAAGTCAGTTTGCGGGGTGTTGACTTCATCGTCCAGTATCTTTTCGCATCAGTGAACGAAGGCAACGAGAATCGAATAATCGCGTACGTGGACAGACTGAGATGGCCACTTGGCGCCAGTTCACATTGTTCATATTACATTATCATAGTCACGTGGTCTTTCCCAGTCTTCGCCCCACACTTTACTAATAGTAGTACAAGCGGATAGCATGTACATAGCAGAATAACCAATAATCTATAAGAACTTGAAACGAGGTCCATCGCTGTTTCCCACAACCACCAACACCGGGACACTTGTCGTTGCCAGATAGAACGCCACTAGGACAACACCGTCGCGACGTTCCTCAGCCGAACCTGCAACGCTGTTATCATCTTCAAAATCTCAGAGTCCACACCTCGCGTCTCCCCACTGAGATACTGGACCTTCGTTAGGAGCTCTATGACTGCGAGTACCCAATCTGTTGAGGTCATCGTATTGATGCGTGCACAGTTTTGGGGACCGAACGGATATTTGAATGCATTGCGGAAGGGGATTTTCGACCCTGCACGTACGAGTGCGTAGTTATAGCCAGATAATAGGATGTACTCTGTCCAGTTCTGAGCCTGTGCGTCGGGAGCGTATGGTTTGCCTCCGTCGTACGCTTTCGTCACTGGCGTGTGAGTACTATCGTATTCCTGGAGCCATGGGGGGACTTCGATTAATGAGTAACGCGTGGCCTCGGTAGGATCGTCTTTGTCGCCGACGAAGAAACACTCGATGGTGCCTGTCGTGGATAAGTGCACGGCGACGTGCAGGGTTTTGGGAGGGGAACAGACAGTCTGCAAATTGGTGGTGGCGACCTCGGCGTGAGGCTGTGTGGGGATAGAAGCCATTGAATTGGGTTTGACGCAGAGGAAGTGTGGCGAGGGAAACAAGGTTGGGGAAAGCAACAGAATGACCGCGCTTATTGCGTCCTGAGAGTGAGTGAGGTTTGGCTGTTATTATGAGTGCGACTAACGACGACGACGAGGAGCAGCGCTAGCACTCACTGAGATGAGAGAAAGAACATACAGACCCCAGCGCAGTCCTCACCCCCTTTTATACCACCCGTACCACCGCCTAAGCCCCTGCACAGCCTATTGGCTACTACCCGCGTACTCGGAGGAACAACAAACAAAACGTGAAATGGGGTGGAAGGACCATATCGTCCTTAAACAGATACTTCCGCGATTCTCCTAGGCCAGAGCGACAATACGAGCTGGACCTGTTAACTGTGAAGAATCATAACTCCGACGTCCACGTTACTGCACTCCTGTGCGAGAGCTTCTTCCGCTTGCGGTGAGGCCATCACGGTGGGGAGGCGAATAGTCCGAGGAGCAAGACCGAGAGTTTGAATGGTGATATTATGAAAGTATCTCTGACAGTGAGGGTCCGGACTTCGGTTTCGATTTTGAATTTTGTGTTTTGCATTTTGAGGTCTGAGCGCTGTCACGGAAGAGACGGGGAACAGAAACAAGCAAGACGTGTTACCTGCCACCTGCCAGAGGATATTCACCGTCCTTGGATCTCAATGGGTCCGCGACCGACGTTTTCGACATAGACTGTGCTCACAGGTTCCTGGTACACACCCGCCACGACGTGCATGCCTGACGCTACGACCCTCTAGAAGGCCAACGTTCCTGGTAGTGCACGACGAGGGTCCTAGCCCGATCATGAGCACAGCCTATTCAACTACGGTCCGTATCCGTCGCAAGAGAAAAAGAGGAGGAACGCATCTAAAAATTGTGAGATAGCTCGAGGAATGCAGAATGCGGGCAGTGTTTCCGAACGTTGCGAGCTGGGAGGCGAAGCTATTAGTAGGTGTGTTGTGGCGTAACTGGAAGTATGGAGAGAAACTCATTGTTCTGATTTTCTTGTACTCCGTATTACACGGGGGTCAAAATCGCGTGAAGTAGTGGTGCCAAGGTAACAACTCGTAGCATACAGCTGCGTACGACAAAAGGAGTGCGAAGACTTGAAGTTACAAAATAGGCATGACAAGGCTGCACAGCCACATCTTATCGGGCAAAGTGCCCCTGTTCCTCGATCTCTGCCTTGACACAAACTGTCACTCGCCTCGAATGGCTCAACGACATCAATATTGGATCTTCCTGCAATAAGCAGTCCAGGTGAGCCTTCGAGTTCACAACGACGAATGGGTTCGTTCGGTTACTGTAACAGCGATGACGAACCATCATCCACAACAGTCCTCGTCATCATTCACCCTCCCCACATTGGTCGTGAAATCGCGATTAGCGGGCTGACTGTGCTTTCCCCGCGCGCATATATAAGCTAAACTCAAGCCTCGAACCTTGAAACCACCACCAATCAACTCGTCAGCTTGCCATGGACCCAAGCCCCTTCCGCGGGCTGAACCTGAACACGCTCGCGCTCGTCGCAGCGGGCACACTCTTTATCGTCACCGTCACCATCCTTATCTTCAAACGCGCTATGCGTCAACGACAGCCTCCTCCTCACCCTATGGCCCAGGGACATAAGGTGTCGCTCGGAGATGTGCCGGAGTTGGTGGATGTCTATGGGTTCCCTGTGGGAGGTGGAGGTGCGGATGCGGATGCGGATGGGGGGAAGAGAGGGGTGGAGGATTGGGGGTGGGAGGATATCATGGTGAGTCTACAGCATAATTTTGTGTTCTGTGTCGCCGTTAGCAGTGAGTTGTCGGATTTACGATTGTGTTGTACAGCCTTTGAGTGCTAGAGCACTACTCCCCGGCACAGAGCGGCAGCCAAACTTCACCTCCACATCGTCATCACCGTACAACCCCACCGCCGCTCGACGTATTCAGCCACTCCAATTTCCCTGGAATCGCAAATCCAAATTCCAAGCTACGTCTAAATCCAACACGCCAACCCCCGTTCAGACCATCCAGGACCTCGAGGTGTCTGTGGCGATTCTCATGCCCTCACCACCGTCTTACAAGGACAAACTGAGACGGGCTATGGGGGATCACGCGGATGATAGCGATAATGATGAGGATGAGTGTTTAGATTATGCATTGGGGATGACGAGGGTTCGTGTTCAGCATGGAGGTCAGTTGGAGTCGGTCTGAACTGCCGGTAGGTGATGATTGGAACGGACTTGTGAAGGGGATGTATTATATCGTGTTGTATATTGCTTTCTGGACGACAAGTTTACGATTTCACGCACGTCTCGTCCAGCTTGGCGTATTTCAAAGGCTGTGTCTTTGTTTCAAAACCTGTTCGCACTGCACATCCAGGCACACCCGTCTGACCAGTGACCACGATCATGGATCAGAACGCTGAATGCCGTTTTCACAGTGTCAGAATTGCCCGCCCGGCGTCCTATGGCCAAGTTACCAACACACTCACATTCTCACCAACTCACCTTCGCTCATGCCACCACCACCGTCCTTCACATACGCTTAAGACTCCCACCTCGAGGTCCCAACCTTCGGACGCCTGATACACCAAAGCCAGCGATCACCCAGAAATGTCCGGATTCCAAAGCACGTTTCGAGTCTCCAAACCCGCCGCTATCGCTATTGGGTGCATCACGGGACTCGTCGCTATCGGGTACTTGTTCTCGATCGTGGCGAGACGCAGACGGGCGGTGAGGTTGGGGACTGCTGGGGGTATTCCGGTGGGGGAACGGGAGGATGGGAGATGGGAGAAGCCGGTGTTGGTGGATGCGTATGTCACTGGGGTCCGAGGGAAGGAAGGAGGGGTGTGGGGGGATTTGATGGTGAGTGCTTGTTTATGCGATCTCTTCTGAGAGTGTGTTGGTGCGTTTGCTCACGGAGTGCGCAAAGCCTCTCGCGGTGAATTTCGTGTCTTTGAACAGGTGTGTGGTACACGCGTTGTGAGGAAAGTTGTCGGATTACTCACATGCGAAACAGCCAATCCTTGACTTCGTGGTTCTTCCAACAACAGAAACAGAGACCGGAGCCCCCGTCCCAGCCGTCGGGACCAGAACCCGGGCAACTGGAGGTTACAGTGATACTCACCATGCCTCGGAGACAGGATGAGGATGATCAGTTCCAGTATGCGTTGGGCATCGCCAAGATTGCGGTCTTGAGTGACAGAATGGAGTTGAAAGGACGAAAACGGTGACTGGAGGGGTTTTGTACGTTCTGTCAGTGTGGCCCTTGCTTCAGTTAGAATATTGTAGAGCGATTGTAGAGCACCGTAAGTTTGCTGACCGGCGCCTAACCCATCCTCTCTCGCTTGTTGTCGATAACTCCTCCATCTTCCAACATCTCTCAATCTGCTCGACATGTACTCTTCAGACGACCCAGGAAGGTTGCAGCTTTCCACCCTCCGCAGCAGAGCTCACACAATACGTCTCACGTGGCCCACCCATCACCCCATTCAGGAAATGCTCTGAGTCGCTGCGTCTCAGCGTTCGCATCATGTGCTGCTAAATATACATCGTCTCTCACCCGTCCATCCGTCTTCATGAATGCTCCATCGGTCGTCAGACCTCTACAGCTAGCACGAGAAAACAATGGTCGCGACTTTCAGCATCAACATCCTCATTCTCATCGGCGCCGTCCTCTTTGCTGTGATCGTCGCGACGGCACTGTCCAGACGCAATGCCAGGAGTCTCCCACCGCACTCGCAGATGGTTGGCCAGGCCTGGGACCAGCCGCCAGAGTTGGTGGAGGTGACGATTGTGAAGGGGGACGCAGGGTCATGGAAAGATGTCATGGTGAGCAACGCACACTCATAGAGTGTCAAGAGTCCGTACTGACAGGCGGGCAGCCACTTTCCGCAACGTCGGCAGCCCCACCTCCTGCCAGTAAACTCTCAGTGCCTCTCGAACCAAGGTACGCACCAGTTGATTCGAACGGAGCACCTGCACCAACCCGACCACAGCCCCTCCGTGTCCGAGTCCCCCTACTTCACCCCTATCTTCGCGCACCACCTCCCTTCATGGCCGTTCCGGGTGCGCAAGTCGCGTGTGAACCGCGCGAAGCACGATGCCGAAGAAGACGAGGAAGAGGATCTGCTTCCGGACGACGGGAAGCTGGACGTTGCGGTGATCGTCGTTATGCCATCGCGAAGGCGAAAGCTGGGTGATGAGGACTCGGACGAGGCGGTGGAGTATGCGTTGGGAATGTCCCGGATGGAATGCCATAAGAGGGCGAGATGAGTACTTGCTGTATGTGTGTTCTGCTTTGTTGTACGATGTATTATGATCTTTATGCAGAATCTGGAATTGTAATGATAGCATGTTGCTTTACGACTCTTATTTCCCTTGGCGGATTTTGGAAATCAGCGCGAGCAGACGAACTGTAAGTGTCCAAGTCGCAACTACTGCAATTCTGACATGTCGATCGTCAGGTTCACGGTGGTGGACGTGTCCGGCCGCATTCTCACAATGCTTTCTCTTCCCCGTCCGCTCACTTCCTCGGTGTCTCAAAGTGTGCTCTTCATTCCCACGACGTTCGATGGCGAAACGAAACTCGGACGTACGCCACGCGCTCCGGTATACTCACATGAAACGCGTCCCCGTCTGACTCGGAGGCGGCTTGTGTACGGTACATATACCCTGCTCGCCGACGACCTACCACCACTTACCCACCTTCCATCCAAGAACAATGGGATTCAGCAACCCCCTTCTCGTGATCCCCATTGTCGCGGTCATAGGCTTCATGTTCCTCGGCGCGATCATCAGGCGGAGGATGCACATGGTTGGGGACCCGACCGTAAACCCCACCTACGTTTATCCACCGGCACCGGCACCGGCACCGTCAGAAGGACGTGGGCCGGTGTTGGAAGTGGTGTGTGCGGAGAAACATGAAGGGGAGGTCGATTGGAGGGATGTTATGGTGAGTGTTGGTTTTGTGCGGGTTGTCCATGGATCGTTAACGGCGATGCCTGATCGCAGCCGCTCTGTGCGAGACCGGAACGAGCGAGAATCCCCAGCTCCGGGTGTGTGGTAATCCTTCCCCGCCTGACGCGTCTGTTCAACTTGATGTGTTCCCTCCTAGTAGAAAACCTATCAGTAGAACCTCGTCGTCACAACAGCAACCCTCACACCCTCGACCATCGTCCCCTTTACCCTTTGACATTCCAAAACGTCCACGATCACACATTACGTCTCAGTGCCTCAGAGTCACCGTGCTGATCTCCATGCCTCGTGCGCAGGAGAAGGATCCAGTGTTTGCGTTCGGGAGCACTCTGGTGCCCGTAGAGAGAGGGTTGAGGTATTAGTCTCGGTACCAGTGAGTAGTGGGCGAGGAGAGCGGGGGTCTGGTGGTGAGTGATATATGGTGGAATCGGGCGGCTGAGATGCTGAGTCGTGGCTGGACACAGACTTGCTTGTGCCGTGTTACATGACGAATGCGAGTGACTCTTGGCGAACCCCCACAGATGACACATCTGGACACAATACTCTGCACAGAGGTAACCCCGGTCTCAAGCTTCTACTCACTTACCGCGGTTCACGCTGTTTGGTATATTCTCATCTCCACATCCGGTCTCACAACGGCGACCACTCTTTGAGAGTCGTTTATCCTCCTCTCCTCCCACCGCTAGATGCAGCGGGCGACCGCCTCCGCATGAGACCCGATGTCGACTTTGCTAGACGTCCATCTGTGAGCGGGTTCTGTTAGTTTAGTGTGTGCTCGGCTTCAGGTGGAACCGACGCGGGTACACACGGCGGGTCTGTTGGATTGGATATAAGCAGGGGAGGCTCGTAGGGATTTGTCCCCACTGTCAACGTCTTCGAAGTAACAGCGACAACCACACGAGGGTGAGTCCTCCATTCATCAGAGTTTGCAGCGAGGGTCAACTCTGATGATCGCTTCGACGCAGCTACCATGACACAACTCGTCCTGTACGACATCCTTGGCGGCACCTCCGCCACATCGAACCCTTTCGCGTTCGCTCCCAACTCCTGGGTTCTCCGGTAAGCCTCCTTCTCCCCGTCCTGCCTTCAATCAACAAGCGAACGAATAACTCATACCCTGTGTTCGTCAGTTACGCCTTGAACTTCAAAGGGCTCAAATACCACACCGAATGGATCGAGTACCCAGACGTGGAGCCTACATGCAAGAGTCTCGGTGTACCCCCTACGGACGTCATCACTTTCCCCTCCGGTACCACCCAGCCGTTCTACACGCTCCCCGTCCTGCACGACCCAACCACGAACACCACCATCCCAGACTCGCTCGCTATCATCGCGTACCTCGACAAGACGTATCCTGACACGCCCTCGGTGTTGGGAGCAGGGACGGGGATGAGAGGGTTGTATGGGATGTTCAGGGACATGGTGGAAGAGGAGGTGACGGGGAAGATTTATGTGATCAACCTCGCGCCTGTCGTCAAGCTTCTGAACGAGCGCAGTGCGGAGTATTACCGAAAGACCCGGGTTGGACTCGAGGAGATCAATCCGGTTGGGTCGGAAAAGGATAAGAAGCTCTGGGAAGACGTGGAGGCTTCGTTGAAGAGACTCGGTATGTGGTATGACCTTGCTGCTCAGGGCTATGTTGGGATGGGAGATGATGGAGGAGAGAAAGGCGAGACGTTCATTGCAGGAGGCAATGAGGCGGCGTTCCCAGATTTGTTTCTCGCGTCGCGATTGTTGTGGGTGAGGATCGCGTTGGGGGAGACCGGGGTCTTGAATGGGTGGGTGAGGTTGAAAGAGCTAGATGGAGGGCGGTGGGGGAGGCTGTTGGAGAACGTGCATGCGAAGTACGGAGGGACGTTCTAATCCCCTTTCTACTCATCTCTTACTCATCTCTTATTTAAACTCGAAACTAGAGCCTTGCATTGTCAGTATATACATACTTGATTGTCGAACGTGCCCGGATCGAATCGAGCGTGTATAGTGCATACATTTCTGTCTGAATCATGTCTGAATGTCATTCCTCTCGCCCGGGCCCCGGATGGTCCACAAAGGTCGTACCCCCCTTCCCTTCACGCATCGAAGGGTAAAATTCAGCCTGAAGATGATTAGTGTCCAGGATAAATAAAGGATGTTGAAGAGCTCGAGGCTGATGTTTCTTCATGAAGCCAATCTGAAGAATATAAAGACAGGACTGATCCGAGTCGATTGGTCGTCCGTACATCCTTACAAAGACTGTACCTACGGTCCGTGAAGCTCCTCTCCTGCCGTGCCCCATGCTCTGTAGTATACAACCTGTGTGATAAATTTATTTCTCTCTCTCCGTACCCCTCAGTTCCATTTTTGTTCAACAGTGATTCATTTCTGAACCTACATAGCAACATGTCCCAGTCAATGTAGAAATGAATGACAACACACGCTGCGGTAAATTCTGTCAATGCTATCCCAACTTGAACTCCGAGCCTTTCAATCAAGCCCTTACCATGTCTTATCTGAAGTTCAGTCCATACCATTTCACTCCAATAAGTAGCATGGTGGCTTCTGCGCAGATAATCGTCCGAATCATAGCGGCCGCAGGCTAGTATCCGCTTGTATCTATAACAACGCGGGACTGTGAGTAATATCAGTAGTAACGAGACGGCCGCGGAGTGCCAGAGAATCTAAAGCAGACCATTGTAGCTTTCACAAAATGGGCGATGCGAAGCAACAGCATCGCGTCGATGTCAACTTCGAACCCTTTATCCACCTTTGCGACTCATTCCATGCAGCAACCTCAAAAGGACCCTGTGGGGAAAAATCGGGTATGTGAACGAAGCAATCGGAATCACTCTTTTGTCCGATCCTAGGTCTTATGACCGACTCGGATCCTATATGAGAAGTGAGCACGAGGGACTCAGAGTTGACTCAGAGTCTCACTGTACGAAGTTATAGTACCACTTTATGCATAATGCACTGACGCTGCCAGAAAGACCACGTGACTAGGATGATGTAATATGAACAATGTGAACTGGCGCCAAGTGGCCATCTCAGTCTGTCCGCTCTCATTGGCATAGGTACGCGATTATTCGATTCTCGTTGCCTTCGTTCACTGATGCGAAAAGATACTAGACGATGAAGTCAACACCCCGCAAACTGACTTTCAAGCCCAGTCCTCACGCCTCGAACTAAACAAGTCGCGTCTGAATCTCACGTTTCGCAGGACAAGCTCAAGCGGATGATGCGGGGGGAGATTTTCAACCAGACATGGCAGTTCCCTCCTGAAGTCGTGGCGCGAATGCTCTCCCCAAAGACTCTCTCTTCGGCGTGGACACCATCTGTGCCTGACGAAGCACCCGGACTCGACGACTACAGCTGCGAGGTTTCTTCTGTCTTGTCGAGAGCAGAGGCTAGTCTCGACACTCACTGCAACTCTGCGTCGCTCAAGAACATACAGTGGCCGAATACCTCTCAGGAGCCGCCCTTCTACGAGCCGTTAGCCAAGTTTCTCAACGCCTGCGTGGCGGCCTGTAAGGGCATCATCCAAGAACAATCCCCTCACGCTCTTGAGGACCTCTTCCACCGTGATCTCGCCTTTATCGTGTTCGACAGGCCGACGAAGGACAGCATCGATGGGGCGCCAGCCGTTAAGCCGGATCTTGCAGGTGGCAATGGCTATTGCGCGGGTGATGACCTGTGGTGGAGTCCCCCTGCCGCGGAGAAAGAGCACCAGATGAATCTACCTACCGAGGTCAAGTGGGAACTTGTGGACCTGATACGGCAGTGCTGCACCTACGGCCGTGCGCTGTTCAGCGCATGCCCCTCGCGGGCTTTTGCCCTCGTTCTGGCATTTTGCCACAAGACTGCGGAACTCCGTTTCCTCATTTTCCACCGTGGGGGCCTTACCGCGAGCACACCGTGCAGTGTCAAGGACGCAGCGGGTCGGAAGGGCATCGTTCAGATGCTCCTGAGTGTCCTGCTCTGGAAGGAGCCACGCGACCGCGGATTCCCTCCGTTCTGCAACGAGCAGGCGTACGCGATCCCTCAGTCACCGGACAGTCCCGCCAGCTCGATGGTGCATGTTCGGCAAGTGCTCTACTTTGCCAACTGCGTCCGAGGTCGCGCCACTCGCGTCTGCAGCCTCGGCATCCCCGCTCCCGACGGCGACGACTTGGAGCGAAGGATGCTTCCGTTGTCGCAAGCAGGTGGCGGCGTCAGGCGATCGACACGGTTGACGACACAGGCAAGCACGGAGAAAGCAAGCCAGAAGCCGGGGTACCGCTCGAACAAGAAGCTGCCATCGAAGCAGAATTCGGAGGCAGGGCAGACATCATCGGCGTTGGGGGCGGTACCAGAGGGTGCGGTGCAGGAGACAGTGCCGAAGGATGAAGTGCCAGGAGCAAGGCCGGAGGAGACAGGTGGGCACATTTCTTCGCTGCCAGCAGAAGCTGTTCTGACCATCCCGGGCCGCCGCAGGAACCACAGTGCCTTTCAAGTTGGTGCCACGTTGCGTGTCCTTTGCAGGCAGCGTCGGCCACCAGGTCTCGTCCACGGCACGCTGGAGCTACACCAGCAATGTTCCCAGGAAGGACATCATTTGCAAGACCTCGTGGCAGGAAGAGGGCCGGAAGTGGAACGAGGCGGACATGCTCAAAGCAACGAGCGACTGCTTCGGGACCGCCCAACACATCTGCTCTTTCGTTGTGTCGTTTGGCGAGAACGAACCGGTCTCTAACTCGATCTACTTGCCACCCAGGGGCAAGCCTTTGGCGGAGTATTTCTGGGACATATTCGATCGCAGGATCCCGGCAAAAGTGGACAGGCGGTACTTCATGGCGACTCTGACGGGTGTAGAGGGTGATTCCCTGACGAATGCACGGAGCTCCCTGGAGCTCTGCGATGCGATTGTCCACGCGACTCTCGGTGCGTCGTGTCTACGCACGCGGGATCGGACGATACTGACGGATATCATTCAGGTTGGCTCGGCACATTCTTGCGCGGCTATCTGCAGCGCAATATCAGCACCGGGAATGTGCTGCGTGTTCCAACCCCCCGCGAGATGCCCCCGTTCGAATTGCCTCGTATGGACAACGAGGAGTCTCTGGATGCCGAGCTAGCGCGGCTGTCACTGGCGGACACGGTGGAGTCCTCGGAAGCATACGCGAAGAAGATCATGGATGCGGTGGAGGCGTTGAAGGTGACGACGAAAGGCAAGGGATTCATGACGGACGGCGACCTCTGCGCCAACATGAGCACGTACTTCACGCAGACCCATTCGTCGCAAGCGATCTCGGTGCGTGTCTCGACTGACCTCTTGATTTGCCTGGCCTCACGTTCGTTGGCAGGGTACGGCAGAGTTCATGTCTGCCCCCGCTCTGGACGCAATTCGGGATCAGAGTGACTATTTGCAGACACCAGTGGACGACATCGCCTCGCTCTATTGGGTCGGGCAATGGTCTGTGTTGTTTAACGAGCATAGCCAGGGCGATTCGACGAAGGAGAAATCAATGCGCAGCGATGCCATATCTTATCGCGCAAAGGTACCGCAGGACATCCAATCGCTCAACGATAGGCAGACGCAGCTGCTTTCAACCTCGACCATCTGTCAAGACTGGGTTCCCATTCTATCTGATTGGTATCAGTCTGTCGCGAAGCTTGAGAGTATCTGGGCAAGAACATACGATTCCTTGGTGATGTCCAGGCATGGCAGGAACGAGGACATCCTGCGCCCGCTGTTCAATCGGTTCGCTTTGCGGGGTGTAGCCGAGATGTTGGAGGTGATGACCAGTCATCGACCACGGTTGGAATCCTCTCAGCGATTCAAACCTTCCTTCGAGTGCGAGTCATAGCCTTGGAATCTCCGGTATTCTTCTCCGCTGCACTTCATCAGCAAAACGACATTTTACTTGCGGTGTCTTATGCGAACTTTCGCCGATCGTACCTGGCTTTCAGTACTTTGCGAGCTTTGCACAGCTTGGGGTACTTGGGCGAGCTTGACAGCCATCCCATTTCACACCAGCGCTCACCCGATCAACGGCGGTCTTCCATCATCAATTGGTCCATCAGACTCTCTCAAAAGCTGACTCTCGAAAAAAAAAAACTCCTCACTACCGCACCACCACCATCTCTCTGCACACTCGTCGAGTATTCGCCCTTCATATATTCCCTCTGTTCTCCTCCTTTCTGTTCCGCCTGAACGTGAAACACTGGGAGTGTCTGCTCCTGTCGTCGGGGCGTTCTTCAACTCTTTACAACTGACCATACTAACCTCTCGTTGATGGTAGGTTGACTTCGTCATCCGTCAGCTTTCGTTTGTGAGCCAGTGGAACCCCCATCGACTATGAGTTTTTCCCCGAATGTCAGTTCTGTGGGTACCGGCCAACTTCAAGGTGGGGAATTCTGACTGCCATGTCAGGTCCGTCGGTCTTTCTGATCGCTGACTCTGTGGATAGAATTAGGATAATACCGATACCTGCCATGGCGACGCAATAACCGAGTCGGACGAGATGGGCTCACAACGTACAAGCACGGATATCGTCGTTAGTGAAACTGGTGTAAAGGTCCGTGAGTATTTCACCTTTTCAACGAACTCAGGCTCTTGACCATTGGGAGAACGGCCGGAGCCCAGATGAAAGGGGCAAGGTAAAATCCGCCACGGCTTCTCCCGCCAGAGAAAGTCGCCAATGCACGTCGTGGCCACAGGGATTGTGTTTCAATGGAACAGAATATATAGGTATGTGATCGCTTCATACAATCAAGCGCAGGTCACTGACTCGAGTATTTCTCTTTGTAGGGCCACCGTTTTTCTGACACCGGCCGTGCAGCTGGGGCTGCCGAGGTATGTACATGTGCTCTCATTCGCAATCTCTATCTCACGGATATTTCTCATCGCAGTTGCGACTCCAAGCCATTGCTTGTGGTTTATTGAACCTGGCAGCCTCCCTTTTTCTACATTATGCTGTGCTCCCCCGCGGCTTGAGGTCTGAGTCTGCCCTTCAAGTTGGTGTGGCAGCGTCAAACTGTGGCTCCCCTTGAGGTTGATGAGAGGCAGAACGGGCGTGCTGTGCAGCCAAGGCATGGCCGCTTGGCACCGACTGTCAACATCGGTCACCGGGGTTGTGGGTTGAGCATGCTGCTGCAGCATCGACGAAGCCCGGATGAGTGGGGTTGTCGACGGTGTCGTTGTTGTCAATGGAGGAGGTCTCGGGTAAGTACACCAATATCCAGGTCTCCAGTCTGTAGATATTGGTCCGTAGATACTGGATTGTATGTATACTCCCTGATTTGTGCGAATATACATGGGATTGAAAACTACTGTGGGTACTTGACCGAGCTTGTGCGGTGCTTTTCCGGTGCTTATTGGTCCTTCTCGGCAAATAATCTACTAATCGACTTTTCGTGCTAATGGTGCTTTCCATCCTTGTACAAGGACCATAAGTCGGTAAAAGCACGGAAAAAGTACCACAAGTAAATTGTCAATTTGCTGATGTTGCAGGCCTCCTGCTCCCACTGTAGTCTAATTCTCACTGTGGAACCCACCCATCGACCGGGCAGTACTTCAATTTGACGTTTACTCGAAACACATCGTAGTTTCCGGTAACCCTTCTCGTATAGTAAGTATGCCATCTGTCACGGTGTCCTCTGCGTGAATATGGCGAAGGCTCTGTATTATATTTGTGGACCTAATGGCTTGCATTCTGATCGAATGTTTTCTCAACGAGATCGGATGCGATCGTTCAATCTGCCCTAGCGACTACGTCAGAGCGAGGGGGCCGCAGGATTGACCGACCTGAGATTCCGATATGAGCAGAAACGCGTCATTGTGTCAAAAAGATGGCTATGACAACAGCATGACGGAGACGATTGAGTATGACCGCAGGCAAGGGGAGGATGAAAAAAAAGAGAAACCCAAGTTGATTACAGCAGTGATGAAGAATCTAGCAAGACAACGAATCGAAGTTGACAGCAGTACGTGGCGTATATATGCAAAGCGGAGAACGAATGCTAGATAGGGATATAGACTGTGGATGGGTATAAGTTAGAGCTACATGGAGGGGGAGGGGGCGGAGAAACAGAATCGTAACAGTGGCCGTTGCGTGTGAAAGGTGGTAGAGGGGTAGTGCCCATGTGTCCTGCAGAACGAGGTGTGTATGGCAGAAAACGTCAAAGTGCGTGAGGGTGATTAGGAATTAGAATAAGATATGCAGCGCGCCCACCGAAGGTCGCGCCGGTCGTCGTTGTGGGATCGGCCATCCCGGCAATGCGGCATCCTCACCCCATCCTCGGACACCTCCTCGCCCTCTCCCAGGTACCCTCCTTGAGACACTTGGCGTCCTCCAACCCGCGAATGACGAGCAGACACCAATTGTGACAGTTGCTCTCTCCGACGACGCGCGCGGCGTTGCTCTCGTTGATGAGTTCGGTCGCGGCGTCGCAGTACTCCTTCATCATGCCGTTGGAGGTGAAGGAGTCGGGGATGGTGCCGAGGTAGAGACGGTCTTCGTACGAGTGTGCGCCGCGGGGACCTTTGAGTTGGACGGCGAGATGGATTGCGGTGGTGAATTGGCCTGAGCCGAAGCCGTCGCCTTGGGCCTATGGTTGGTGTGACCGATGGAGATGACACTGATCAGATCGGATGCGGTGTGAAAAGGAGAAGAAACGTTACTTGGTAGGCTGTCCCGATGGCTTGCTCGTCGGTGTCGTAGGTCATGAAGAGGGCCCAGTGTTTTGGTGCGACGGAGGAACGGGCACGGTACCACACGAGCCAGAAATGGTTTGTCATGTATTGATGAGGAGGGTGTGGAGGGTCATTACTGGCTGATTTTGGATGGTGGAGGGAGAGGACCGCAGAGGAAGGGGGAGATGGGGATGACCGGATGGGACCGAGGAGGAAGGGGATATTATAGGCAGCGACTCAGTACATGACGCACGACGCCTATCGTGTCCTCGATCTCGATCACTCGTCATGCGATGCTCTTCTCTGCCACCCCCAGCACACAGTCCCTCTCTTCCCCAGCACCCGGCATCGCAAGCATCATCGTTATTTCCATAATCACTCCTTCTCCCTCCGAGTCCCCGTCTCCTACCGTCTCTTTGTCGTCACTTACACGCCGTCTGCGCGTGCCGAGCCTCCGCCAAATCGCCCGGCGAACGGGTGCTTGTGGTGCACTGCAGGAATGAATGCTGTCGAGAGGCGAGTCGTCCGTACAATGTGCTGCAAGTATGACGACTCCGTACGCACCTTTGCAACGCACACTCTGCTCTTGACTTCGGAGGGATCGTCACCGTCACCGAAAGCGGCTTCAAATACGTTTCATCGCACCACAGAGTCTGCACGCCTCAGAACATCATGAGCTCACCATGACTTCCTTCCAGTCACCTCTTCCGTCCTGGAGCTTGGTAGTGTGCACGTCTACCAACACAGGTGGGGTCTCCAACTCCCCGTCAGATCCAGACCTCGCTTGCGCCGGGTCGTACGCGTTGTTCATACCCTGACGCACTGCCGTACGCCGCGCTACGAAGATAGCTACAGCGACGGCGACGAAGACGACCCCGACGAGGATCGCGACCGGGTTCACGCTGGCAATCCCAACCATTCGTCTGAGCAGTGTGCGAGGTGTCCTCTACTAACAAGTCCACTCGTTGTCGTTGTCGTGTGAAGCCTGGAGAGGGCATCACGGGTGTAGTGTGTGTGTGATTGGTAACACCGCCAATGAGATCTGACACGTCCTGCCCCTCTCCACGACTGGTCGTTTTAGAGGTGAGAAACTCGATCTCCTTCGGAATGACGTCGTCGGCTTTTGCCGGGACACTGCAGAACCAAGTCCGAGTTCCGTGCTGTGCATGGAAGTCGACCTCGTATTCATCGGTGCACGTTTCAATCGTGGAATGGTACTTCTGTGAGTGTACAGCCGTGCGCAGCTCTATGATTGTCCCTCGCGAGCTGTGACTGAACTGATGTTTCGAACAGACGGAACTGAACAATCGTGCGCCGCCACCAGTTCAGAGCTCGGACTTTCGCAGATAACGAACACCGCGTTTTCAGATAATGTCGGATTCATCTGGAGAGGCGTGGAGGTAGGAGTCTCAAATGTCTTCTCGGACTCGTTCTTCTATATTTACTTTGTAAAACAACTCTTACGAAGGTGGGCCGTGTAGTTTTGAGAACAATCTTTCAAGTTGTCAACTCAAATCCTTACATCATTGATGCTTCCAGGAACCAGATGGCATGGTGCACAATCCGGGTGGACAGTGAAGGCCCATTATCCACTGTATTAGTGGTGATATCTTCGTCCTGAATCCGCACATCATGACCCATGGTCAATTGTTGGCGTGCATTTTTGCCCTTCATCAAGCATCTCTGTCCAATGGAACATTAGGGTGCAACCATGGGGGATACCTCTCCAAACCTCGGGATGTCCGTGCACAAGGTTCGGGAGGTTCGGGCCAGTTCCCCATTCGCCTCATGGGATAAATACTTACAACGAGGTTTCTTGATTATTTCTGTCAGGTGGATTTTGCTGATGTCTAATGCAAGGGTCTGCGATCTGGACAGCGAGTTCGAGTCTCTTCTATTGGCATCTTGGTCCCCCATCTAAGGCATAGCGGCGAGACAGATGCAAACTATCGCGCCGGTTCCTCCAGTCGCTCGTCGCTAGTGGTGTTTCCCTCCCCCAGAGGAATCACCGCGCAGGCCACTGGCGCTGTTCGTTACCCGGCGCATTGCTGACCGAGATTGGGTGAGTGGTCAATCCTGAAAGCATCCGTGTCAAACAGGGGCAGCTGTACATCCCGGGATCATGTTTGCAGACTAAACGTTCTTCTGTGAGATGATGAACCACGTCAGACTGTGTCGAACTCACCGAGTTGAATGAATACAAGAGGTACGAATCAAACATGTGGGCTCTTTGTAGCGTCATATGCACACAAGAACTGCTCACCGTTCACTGCGTCTATAGCCTCTCCTGCAACCCCCACAATTCAAATTTGAACGTTGACTGCGGGGTCCATCTGGCACTAGCAGAACAAGGCCCGATAGACCCAGGCACGAATATGTCATGGGTCATTACGAACTCACTGCAGGGTGAGGACGTGTCCTTCAACTTGCAGCCCTTCTTCCGCATCCTGATGTCACCGTTAAGTGCTCACGATCCTCGAATCATCTTTTGCGTACTGCGGCATGCAACAGGTGCTCGACTCGCATCAGTCGTCGCTCGACTTTTTTTTTCTTTCTTTCTATCCTGTACCGACTTGGTTCACCACAAGCCTCGTTGGTGAGGACTACGAGAAGGAGTCCGTTTCTGGACCCATGAATATGGACAGGGGTGAGGAGCTTTTTTGACGACTCGTCGCTTTGGAAGCTGGACGGTTTGACCTGCCAATGGACGTACAGAACCAGGTCGTGGTGAAGGGAGTTTTGGTGATGCTACTATGAGCGAGTTTAGTCCTCATGCGTCTGAGAGGTACGTAGCTGATTCTCACAGTGTTTGGAGGTTCCCGACTTGCGACACCGCTCGTCTACAGAATTCCTGACCACGTTCAGACGATGGAGACGACGGATTTCGTTTGACTTCGTGATTCTGCAGGGGAGGGGAAGGGGGGTCCCATTTATCTTGCCTCGTCTAGGTTGGGATGTGGTAATGTGAACACAATGCAGGCCCACAACTCTTGACGTGCATGGACTGATATCTATTCCTTCCTGCCATCAGCGAGAGAAACTCACAAGCGTCAAGCATTTCTAGAAGATCTTTGGAACACCACGGCACGGGAAGACATTCGGGAGGAGCTCGGAAAAACGACAGTCGTGACCTAGCGGTATGTCAATCCGTATGGCGGAGCATAGGAAGACGGGGTTTTGTCGAAAGCCTGGTGGGAACTTCAAGGGCCTCGTTCAATCCAGCTCCTTCGGGGACATACCATCAAATTTCGATCTTCCACCCAACTTCCACCGCAGGACCATCGCGACAGCCTACACGACCGTTTTCTTCCTCAGAGTCAGACACTCTCCGTTCGCTCCAGAAGGGTAGCCGGCAATATCCGCATCAATGAAACTTCGTGAGGCGGGGAAGATTCAAAGCTCAGAAACAACCCCCTCGCCACGCATCAATTGCGGACACCACGACTCTCTTGACACATCGAAGGCGCACATCTCCACGGCAATTCGCTGTTATCTTCTAACGGCCCTCTTGACATCAGAACGATTCATGGAGTCGAACACATTCCAGCCACAGTACCCCACGATTTACAGTAATTGACGCGATTGGCTATTGGGTGGGTGTTGTGCCTTATACTGTATCTATAACCCTCACTGCCAGCGCGATCGCGAGCCTCCGATACTGGGCACATAAGATGCGACACCACCTGCCAAGATACACCGGTAGGCCATCATGCATCATGCATCGGCGTGATCTGCATATGAGAAGAGTACCGTCCATGGAAGGGTAAAATGACATTTTTGCTCTGCTTGGTCCTGCTCAATGATCTGCTCAGACGGCGGCTCAACTTCCACCCTTCCACCCTTCAGCTACGAAGCTACAGACCATAGTATACCCCACACAATGAACTTACCCTACCGATGCTGGCATTCCTTTTACTCTGTCCGATATTTCTTCGACCTTATGCCCCTATAACCTATGCTCGTGGAGAGACATCGATGAAAGTGAATGTCGGTCAGTACATCTACACTGGCAGCTGTTACATATACTTTGGAACCCTGGTGTTCCACCACAATTACATCGCTCTCACGCTGACACGCATAAATAAAACCGTCATTCATTCAATATTAATCGTGCTCAATGCTGCAGAGTGCAGCCAAAGTGCAGCGAATGAATAACCTTTCACTTCCGGCCTGTGGGAAAAAGACCGGACGCTTGACATGCGTAAACATGTGGGTCCAATAGACCTGCCCCTGCCGATCAACGTCAACTGAGGAATGGAATCTCGCCCAATGCTCATAGGCCTGTTTGCACGGTCCGGGCTGGTAGGGTGAGAAAGAAAACAACAGCACAAAACAAAAACCAATGCTCCGAGGCGTCAGGAGGGGTCGGAAGTCAAAATGACATGTGACTCCTTGGTCCACTGACCAGGTGCCAGCCTGTGGGAGGCTCGTCGCCAGCTCTGATGGAACGTGCTCCGCTGTGCCTGTCACCGATTGGAAAACGAGGGAGGTGTTGAGAGGAGATGCATCATATCTCGAATACATGTACAACTGCGCACTCTGAACTTCCCAGACTGCGACAATGACCGCTTCTCGACCAGCCAGAGCATGTGCCGGGTGCCACAGACCGTTTTCATATTCGACCTTAGGTTCAGGCAGAATCTATAGAAAGCGAAGCAGGGACTGTGAGTGAAGGAGGTGCGTTTCGAGCTGAGACCGCTCAGAGTTATCTCAGGCTCACCCACCATACGCTGGGTGTCTTACTGGGTTTGATTTACAAAGTTTAATCCAACTCCGCCGGTAGAAGGAAGGCGTAGGATGGCATATGAGGGCGGGGATTCTTATAAGAGCCGAGGGGTGATCTCTATCGCCGAAGAGATGCTTGAAATCGGACGTGCACAATGAGGTCCGTTCGTTGAGAACTCCATGTCGCGGAGGCTCTTGCTATCTTGATGCATACGTCCGGGGCGAGTCGGCATGGGTATTGGCACGGGACATGGAAAGAGAGCTGGTTGAGGCGGCGTCAAAGTATCGTGCACTTACTGCATAGAGACAAGTGACTTTTTCGTGGTAACAGAATGGCCCACAGTTGCTCACCGGAGACCGCCTTGAGCTTGAGGACGTTGCAGTATTGAGCCATGTAATGTTGTGATCCGTAGCCATATCGATAGCGGGCAGTCAGGGAGGGAGGAAATGATCAACCTTCGAGGATGTCCAGGTCTTCTTCATTTCCAAGCCAGCGTTGATCGATTCGAGAGTCGAGAGAGAAAGAGAGAGGTCACGTGTACGATTTGCCACGTGTGTTCATTGAGTCTCACCTCCGCACCGCCCTTTGCCATTCGCTCTGTCCTTCCTGCTGCCTTCCTCATCGCTGTCTTGCTTTCTTGCAGTCGTACATCGTACGACAAAATTCAAGGAAGGGAGACTTGTTGGTAACGAAGTCAGGAGCGAGACGAAGAACGAGTATCTCGCGAGTTCGTGAAGGGGGCTTTGGGGTTCCGAGCGGCGACTGTCGGAGTGCGGGCTGCGCGTGTATCGTTGTCCAAGCTTTCAAATCTGTAGGTCTTACTCTCTCTTCATTTTCCCAATACCACTGACCACGCCATCGACGATGCAGAAATCATCAATTCTGCCACCCGACACCACTCAGGGGTCTTCAACCAAGCAATGGCCACCGACGTGCAGTCCAAATCTCCCAACGGTCATACCGAGCCACCACCACCACAGCCGTCTCCTGCACAACCTCCGCCTACAATGACCGCTCTCGCACCGTATCCGCCCCCGCCGTTCAGTGGCCATTACCCACCACCTCCTGGCGCTTATCCCCAGCACTTCTACTATGCGCCGATGCCAGACGGCAGCCACGACCCCAATGCGCCAAACGGCATGCCCGCGGGCCCTTACCTGGTAGCGTATCCGCCCCCGCCTCCTGGCATGGTATATGCGTTCACCCCTCCTGGTCATAGTGAGTCTTTCTATGATCCTGTATCTTCCCTGAGGCCAACGATTCTTCATTCTTCAGTGGGTTTCCCACCCTTCCCACCGGGCGTTCAGCCTTCAGCCATGCCTCGTCCCAAGCGAAGACAAGTGAAGATGGCAGTATGTTTTTTTACTTTTTTGTCTCGATGTCTCCGTCTTTTGACGTAAATCGCATACACAGTGTACAAATTGTGCTGGGGCTTGTAAGAGATGTGACGAAGCTCGGCCTTGCGAGCGTTGCGTCAAATACGGGATTGCAGAATCTTGCGTCGACGGTATTAGGAAGGAGAGAAAGAAAGGAGTGAAACGAGGCCCATACAAACGTAAAAACAAGAGCTCTGGTGACGCGGCGACTGGTGAGTCCACATTCACCTCCGAACCAAACATCGTTTAACAGATTTAGATTCAGCACCTCAGGAGGGCAGCGGAAATGAAACGCCAGCTGCCCAACAAGCTACCTATCCGATGCCCTCACCTCCAGAATTCGGAGGGTATCCTGCTCCTTACTACGTGCATCCCCCTTACGCTTTCCCCCCTCCCCCACCTCCGGAGGGTCATTCTCCCCCCAATGGGGACGGTCATCATTCCAACGGGACTGCACACCCTCAGACGATCCCACATCCCATGTTCCCTCTCCACCCAGCGGTGTACCCCGGCTACCCGCCCTACCCCTACGCTGCCGCCGCGCCGCAGATGATTCAGTCCCCTCCTGGTTCTGCTGCTGCATCTGCACAACAGGACAAGGCTGGAGAGGCTGCCGACGATGGGAAAGGCAAGAAGCGAGGAAGGACAAGCAAGGTGGACGAAACAGGCTCCGGTTCGAAGGAGAAGAGAGCGAAGCCAACCTCCACGTCTGACGAGTCTTCGTCCGAGGCACAGACAAACGGCGTTCATGGGTGACTATGTGTGTGTACCTCTCAGGCGCCGTCCGGGATCACATCTCGGACTGGTTTTGTTGCCATACTGTCGCCTTGTAAGCTATCCTTCGCTGTTTATAGTTACTGTGTATCCTTAAGCTCTAATCCTATGCTGCAATTGTTGGGTTCCATCAGCATCTGTCAATTCCGAACTCAAAGCCAACCCCAATATCAAATACCAGAGACGAATTCGTGTCTCACGGCGTGTACTCCCTTGCCGTCGCCCAATTTCGTCCGCACAATCCTGTCCTCCGGTATTACCAACTTCCTTGTTCTTCTCGCCGTCCGCGGACACTGCTCTCTGGTCCCACCATCCGTCAAACTCAGGTCTATCTATTGTTCAACTTTCTTCGCCAACTGGCATCACTCCCTACAGGATCTGCAGTTATTCACCCTGTGCTAGCGTAATCGGATTTGATCTTCAACTCGGTTTCGCAGTTGCTGAATCGTTTGATGGTCATCCCACGCCGCTATCGGAGGTTGAATATCGGTGGATGGTAGGAGGTCCCTTTTATGCTCTCGTATAGACTTGCGGTTATTCATTGCTGTGGTTTTTTGTTTCAATGTACTAACACCTCGCGCTTTCGCCATTGATGTCCTGTTCAGTTTTCCCTCTATGCGGTCCTCTTTCTATGGCTACGGTGTAGATATACGTCCCCACCGAACACTCTATGTTCCCCATTTGACCAAGTGCCAGTTGCTCGGGCCCCCTCATGCATAATCTTGTCATTTGTTTCAGAAACTGTGTTTCTACTGTACTTGTTTTGTTCGTTGGTACCTCTTATTTCTTGGAAAAAATATAGCTTGTATTTATAACACTTGGCGTGAAGTCTCGTAAGACACCTCCTGTGTGTTCGGTATGTGTGAGAGTTGAAGGGGCTACCTGTAACATGTAAAGTTCTGATCGTACTCTATACTCTCAACACGGGTGGTTCCACTCTCTCAGGGTGCGGACTACGCGTCAATTATCCTTTACATCATGTGCGTGGACCTATCATGCCATGGCCAGCGCGATTCATAGCGGGCATTTACACCGAGGACAAGACCGCGCGTGTAAGATGTGTGGTTCGGAGAGAGGGGGCTTGCACTCTATTACAGTAACTACGTATGTGAAAGATCATAAGGTAACTAAGCGGTGTGGGTGTCGAGCATGACTTTTCAGGTTGTTGTGGACGATGCGCACAATCACAGTCTCGGCCGGGTGTTTATGCCTCGATGAATGACTTGATCTTGCCCAGCCAGCTGACATATTCCTGTGTAGGGAATCAAGAGTCAGTTACCGAACCCCGCGAAAAAAAAAAAAAAGTAGAGGACGAACCTTCTGCTCCTTGAACTCGGCATAGTCGGGGATGAAGGTAGCCAGGCTGTCGGTAATACCACGTTCCTGGAGGAATCGGTCAAACTCTTCCTGAACGGTGACGTCCAATGTATCGAACTGATCAATGCACGTCAGCGTTTTCGTACCGCGCAAATCAAGACGAACGACGCGCACCTGAGGACCAATGTACAATCCGCGACGCTTCCAGTCCGCCTCAGCTGTAAGCTCAGTCCCAAGCTTCGCGTCCGAGTAAAGCGAGATGTTCTCCACAAGGAACGCGCCGTCCTGGCACAACGCGTCGATGGTCAAAGCCCCTGGTGCGTTATCCTGAAAGCTTCCTTGTGAATAACCCGAGTAATCAGTCAAGAAACACATAGCCCATACCTTGGTAACGGTGAACGAGCAGCGGATAGGGTACGAGGGGTTCTGGTCCTCGCCACCCTCCTCTTCCTCATTCGCATACTCCTCGTTCTGGATGTCAGCAATGGAGAAGATCAGTCGAATGCTACCGAAGACCATCAGCACTGCCGATTGTCGTCTAAATGCAGGTGCCAACGTACTTCTCATTGCCGAACTTGCGTGAGATGGTGACTTCGTCGTTCCCGGCGATGTCGCTAATCTGCGCACATATAGGGGGTCAGTATAACGTCGAGGCATCATAAGATAGTATTATGGTATGAGCGTACCTCCCAAACACCCTGACCCTTGAACGCAGTCAAGAACTCCGGCTCAGCCTCCTTCGCCACGTCTTTCTCATAACTCAACTCTTCCGTGAGCTTCTGCACGAGTGCCACGTCAGCTACAGTGCCAAAATCTCAGTCAGTCTACCTTGTCTATGTACACAACGAGATGAAAGAGAGAGAGATTAAAAAGAAAGAAAAGGGGAAAAACTCACAAGCACCCTCACCGAACCTCCTCGCAGAAACACTGAACGCTCTCTGGGTAGTTTGTCTCTGAGCGGAGACTCGCCACGCAGACGCGCGCGACGCGGACGCAGTGACGGTGCGAGAGGCCCATGTCCTGCTCGAGGACGCGGTGAGTTGGCGGAGAGCACGAATGGCAGACATCGTGTTTTGAGGTGGTTGGTGACGAAGGAATGGTAGGCGCTAAGAGCGGGATTTTTGTTTGGCGCGCTCGAATTACATCCATAAAACATTATTAATAATATTGCTTTTACTGGAATCACTGGCATGGTGCAGCCCATTATGAGGCATGGAATAAATCATTCAAATGGCTTTCATAGAATCTTGGACGCATGGACAGTAAGCTACATTCTCAACTATCGAAACGGTGTCATCCGAGGAGGAGTGGCTATGAGGGAAGGTTGAATAGCTGAGAGGATTCCAACCGTGGTCGATGACTGGTCATCACCTCCAACATCTCGGCTACACCCCGCAAAGCGAACCGATTGAACAGCGGGCGCAGGATGTCCTCGTTCCTGCCATTCCTGGACATCACCAAGGAATCGTATGTTCTTGCCCAGATACTCTCAAGCTTCGCGACAGACTGATACCAATCAGATAGAATGGGAACCCAGTCTTGACAGACGGTCGAGGTTGAAAGCAGCTGCGTCTGCCTATCGTTGAGCGATTGGATGTCCTGCGGTACCTTTGCGCGATAAGATATGGCATCGCTGCGCATGGATTCTTCTTCCTCTGAATCGCCCTGGCAATGCTCGTTGAACAACACAGACCATTGCCCGACCCAATAGAGCGAGGCGAGATCGTCCACTGGTGTCTGCAAATAGTCTCTCTTGAACCGTATTGCGTCTAGAGCGCAGAAAGACATGAACTCTGCCGTGCCCTGCCAACGAACGTGAGGCCAGGCAAATCAAAAGGTCACTCGAGACACGCACCGAGATCGCTTGCGACGAATGGGTCTGCGTGAAGTACGTGCTCATGTTGGCGCAGAGGTCGCCGTCCGTCATGAATCCCTTGCCTTTCGTCGTCACCTTCAACGCCTCCACCGCATCCATGATCTTCTTCGCGTATGCTTCCGAGGACTCCATCTTATCCGTCAGTGACAGCCGCGCTAGCTTGGCCTCCAGAGACGCCTCGTCGTCCATACGAGGCAATTCGAACCGGGGCATCTCGCGGGGGGTTGGAACACGCAGCACATTCCCAGTGCTGATATCGCGCTGCAGATAGCCGCGCAAGAATGTACCAAGCCAACCTGAATGATATCAGTCAGTATCGTCCGATCCCGCATGCATAGACACGACCGTGACGCACCGAGAGTCGCGTCGACAATCGCATCGCAGAGCTCCAGGGAGCTCTGTGCACTCATCAGAGAGTCACCCTCGACCGCCGTCAGCGTAGCAATGAACAACCGCCTGTCCACCTTAGACGGGGCCTCTCGGCTGAATACGCCCCAAAAGCACTCCTTCAGAGACTCGTCTCTTGACGGGAGGAACATCCGGTTGGACACAGGTTCGTTCTCACCGTGGCATACCGGGAACGAGCAGACATGAAGGGCAGTCCCAAAACAGTCGCTTGTTGCTTGCAGCATGCGAGCTTCGTTCCAGGCTCGATCTTCTTCATGCCACGATGTCTTGCATACGACACTCGCGCCAGCAGCGAGACGCTCATCAGAGTGGACATTCCAGCGTGTTTCTGAGGACACGGCCGCGTCATGTCTGACGTCTCCCCGGTAGGACGCGCACCGAGGAAACAGCTCTGGAACGGTGCATGTTGGTGAAAACAAGACAGCAAGAAGAATACGCAGAAACTCTTGCCATAGGTTCTCTCCTCCTTGCCTTCCTCTTGCTCAGTCTGTTCAATCTCTCGAGGGTTGCCCGGTGAGTCACAGGCCCCAGAGGCGGAACCGGAAGAGCTGGGGCTGGTCACCCTGCAAACTCGTGTAGCACGACTGCGCACATGAGCGGCATGATGGAGAACACACTCAATGGCTGCTGCGGCCCCCTGCACATCGCCCGTTGACCGAGGCAGCGCGTACGCCTGCTCATTGCAGAACGTCGTAAACCCACAGTCACGTGGCTCCCTCCACAGCAGCACGGCGAGCAGCATCTGCAGGACTCCCCGCTTCCCATCGTCAGTCCGAACGTTGCACGCCGTGCTGGCCGTGAGCCCGCCACGATGGAATACGAGGAAGCGAAGCTCAACAGTTTGCATGTTGAACGCCAGGACGAGCGCGAACGACCGGGAGGGCGATGCGCTGAACAGAGCACGCGCATACGTAGCACTCTTCTCGACCATCTCCCTGTCTGAGCCTGCGACCGCAACGGGAATCCCCATCTGCACGTGTCTCTGCGTCTCCGGAGGACTCCACCACAACTTGGCAGTGTTGTCGACCCCGAGATGGTCGAACCCACTGCCACCGGCAACACTGGGGCTGAGTGAAGATCTGTCGATATCGTCCGCCATGGCTCTATCGTACACTATAAAGGAGAGGTGGTCGTAGAAGAGGGGCAAGGAATCGGCAACGCTGCGCTTGCCAGCGGACTTGCCGGGGGAGTTCTTGATTGTCGCCAGACAGGCACCGGAGCAGACACTGAGGAAAGTCGCCAACGAGCTGCAGGATGCACGCTGATCGTTCACCTCTGGCCATTGCACAACAGAAAGCGAAGTCCGGGCGCACACATCATCGACATGGGGGAGATGGCCGTCAAGCTCGCAAATGTAATCGTCGAGCGTTGGAGGGCGTGGAGGGCGGGGCCGGGGCAAAGTCTTTGGGGAAAGCATTCTTGCGACAACACTCGGAGGAAACTGCCACGTCTGGTTGTAGATTTCTTGAGCAACCCATCCAGTGTCTGTGTCTGCACACGTGGCGGATGTGTGCTCTGAATCTGACCCATACTCGGAGCTCATGGGACTGTACGACGGTGTATAGCTGATTAGTGTTGTGTCGTAGCAAATAAATGCCCAGAGACATGCGCATTACTGCACCTTGTGAATCTTTGTTGTTCTGGTCGATGGTTACACACAAGGTGTGAGAAACTCAGCTTGACGCGATTATCTTAGATCTACAATCTTATCTGTGATTGGTGCATACAAAAGATGTGTGGCTATGAGGGAAGTTTGAATCGCTGAGAGGATTCCAACCGCGGTCGATGACTGGTCATCACCTCCAACATCTCGGCTACACCCCGCAAAGCGAACCGATTGAACAGCGGGCGCAGGATGTCCTCGTTCCTGCCATTCCTGGACATCACCAAGGAATCGTATGTTCTTGCCCAGATACTCTCAAGCTTCGCGACAGACTCATACCAATCAGATAGAATGGGAACCCAGTCTTGACAGATGGTCGAGGTTGAAAGCAGCTGCGTCTGCCTATCGTTGAGCGATTGGATGTCCTGCGGTACCTTTGCGCGATAAGATATGGCATCGCTGCGCATGGATTCTTCTTCCTCTGAATCGCCCTGGCAATGCTCGTTGAACAACACAGACCATTGCCCGACCCAATAGAGCGAGGCGAGATCGTCCACTGGTGTCTGCAAATAGTCTCTCTTGAACCGTATTGCGTCCAGAGCGGGGGCAGACATGAACTCTGCCGTACCCTGCCAACGAACGTGAGGCCAGGCAAATCAAAAGGTCAGTCGAGACACGCACCGAGATCGCTTGCGACGAATGGGTCTGCGTGAAGTACGTGCTCATGTTGGCAGAGAGGTCGCCGTCCGTCATGAATCCCTTGCCTTTCGTCGTCACCTTCAACGCCTCCACCGCATCCATGATCTTCTTCGCGTATGCTTCCGAGGACTCCACTTTGTCCGCCAGTGACAGCCGCGCTAGCTCGGCCTCCAGAGACGCCTCGTCGTCCATACGAGGCAATTCGAACCGGGGCATCTCGCGGGGGGTTGGAACACGCAGCACATTCCCAGTGCTGATATCGCGCTGCAGATAGCCGCGCAAGAATGTACCAAGCCAACCTGAATGATATCAGTCAGTATCGTCCGATCCCGCATGCATAGACACGACCGTGACGCACCGAGAGTCGCGTCGACAATCGCATCGCAGAGCTCCAGGGAGCTCCGTGCATTCGTCAGCGAATCACCCTCCACACCCGTCAGAGTCGCCATGAAGTACCGCCTGTCCACTTTCGCCGGGATCCTGCGATCGAATATGTCCCAGAAATACTCCGCCAAAGGCTTGCCCCTGGGTGGCAAGTAGATCGAGTTAGAGACCGGTTCGTTCTCGCCAAACGACACAACGAAAGAGCAGATGTGTTGGGCGGTCCCGAAGCAGTCGCTCGTTGCTTTGAGCATGTCCGCCTCGTTCCACTTCCGGCCCTCTTCCTGCCACGAGGTCTTGCAAATGATGTCCTTCCTGGGAACATTGCTTGTGTAGCTCCAGCGTGCCGTGGACGAGACCTGGTGGCTGACGCTGCCTGCAAAAGACACGCAACGTGGCACCAACTTGAAAGGCACTGTGGTTCCTGCGGCGGCCCGGGATGGTCAGAACAGCTTCTGCTGGCAGCGAAGAAATGTGCCCACCTGTCTCCTCCGGCCTTGCTCCTGGCACTTCATCCTTCGGCACTGTCTCCTGCACCGCACCCTCTGGTACCGCCCCCAACGCCGACGATGTCTGCCCTGCCTCCGAATTCTGCTTCGATGGCAGCTTCTTGTTCGAGCGGTACCCCGGCTTCTGGCTCGCTTTCTCCGTGCTTGCCTGTGTCGTCAACCGTGTCGATCGCCTGACGCCGCCACCTGCTTGCGACAACGGAAGCATCCTTCGCTCCAAGTCGTCGCCGTCGGGAGCGGGAACGCCGAGGCTGCAGACGCGAGTGGCGCGACCTCGGACACAGTTGGCAAAGTAAAGCACTTGCCGAACATGCACCATCGAGCTGGCGGGACTGTCCGGTGACTGAGGGATCGCGTACGCCTGCTCGTTGCAGAACGGAGGGAATCCGCGGTCGCGTGGCTCCTTCCAGAGCAGGACACTCAGGAGCATCTGAACGATGCCCTTCCGACCCGCTGCGTCCTTGACACTGCACGGTGTGCTCGCGGTAAGGCCCCCACGGTGGAAAATGAGGAAACGGAGTTCCGCAGTCTTGTGGCAAAATGCCAGAACGAGGGCAAAAGCCCGCGAGGGGCATGCGCTGAACAGCGCACGGCCGTAGGTGCAGCACTGCCGTATCAGGTCCACGAGATCGAGCTTGACCTCAGTAGGTATATCCATCTGGTGCTCTTTCTTCGCGGCAGGGGGACTCCACCACAGGTCAACACCCGCGCGATAGCCATTGCCACCTGCAAGATCCGGCTTAACGGCTGGCGCCCCATCGATGCTGTCCTTCGTCGGCCTGTCGAACACGATAAAGGCGAGATCACGGTGGAACAGGTCCTCAAGAGCGTGAGGGGATTCTTCTTGGATGATGCCCTTACAGGCCGCCACGCAGGCGTTGAGAAACTTGGCTAACGGCTCGTAGAAGGACCGCTCATCATTGGTCTTCGGCCATTGGATGTTTTTGAGCGACGCAGAGTTGCAGTGAGTGTCGAGACTAGCCTCTGCTCTCGACAAGACAGAAGAGACCTCGCAGCTGTAGTCGTCGAGTCCGGGTGCTTCGTCAGGCACAGATGGTGTCCACGCCGAAGAGAGAGTCTTTGGGGAGAGCATTCGCGCCACGACTTCAGGAGGAAACTGCCATGTCTGGTTGAAAATCTCCAACCGCATCTTGTGCTTGAGCTTGTCCTGCGAAACGTGATGATCGGACGATTTGTCCTGACTTGTCCGACCAGAGGCATGAGGGCTGGGCTTGGAAGTCAACCTGCGGGGTGTTGACTGCATCGTCTAGTATCTTTTCGCATCAGTGAGCGAAGGCAACGAGAATCGAATAATCGCGTACCTATGCCAATGAGAGGTGGACAGACTGAGATGGCCACTTTGGCGCCAGTTCACATTGTTCATATTACATCATCTTAGTCACGTGGTCTTTCTGGCAGCGCCAGTGCATAAACTTGATAAAGTGGTATAAATAACTATTGATATTACTCGTAGTGCCGTGTCATAGTATTTAAATGCCAGAGACAAAGCCGTGCACGCCTCACGTAGTTCAAGCTCACAATATTTGCACGCAAGACGAGCATGAGTGGGTGAGTGACTTGGAGGTCCATCTCAGAGTACTTACCCATCCTCCTTTCGAGGAACAACGCGGAATACAATATACAATACTTTGCAAATACTTATCAAAACAAACGGTTTATGTTCCTTAGTAACGTACTCTTCATGCTGTTGAGAACTTGAACCCCTCAGGCTTTGACCAATCCGCAAAACACTCATTCCGAGTCCACACAACAACATTTAGTACACACTCACCCTCATTCTTGGCCAGCATGTTTTTCCTTGTCCTCTTTATCCAACTTCATATGACCTTTTGCGTGGCCGTTGCGAGAGCTTGCCGGTGCCAGGGAGGTCAATGGCAAGTATACGTAGATCATGGCCACCATTGCTGATCGGTTAAAGAACCACTTCACCTGCTTCTTCCCGTCCGGCGGCCACCTACATAGCATCAGATTAGCACCCCTCTGGTAGTCAATTTCTTGCTACTCTCTGTCGTACTACTCTCACTGACACTTGATAGCTTTTCCAGTCTTAACATGACCACCACCTTTACCGAAACATTACGTCGCGGCTGGGAAGCCCTCTCCAGGATAGAAGAAAAGCTCCACAAGCATCTGTTACTAACTCGCAGTGCGATGAACGCGCTCGTTCCGATCTGCCGACTTTCAGAGCAAGTTCTTTCTGAATGTTTTATATTCTCCAACTCGCCTATCGTTGTCAGCCAGGTTTGCCGCCACTGGAGGGCTGTGGCCCTCAGGCGTCAACTGCTGTGGACCATCATCAACGAAGCCACTTTACGCAGTCGACAAGTCTGTCTATTCTCGCAGCGTTCTGGAAATCTGCCCTTGCGGCTTCGCATCCAGGACGACCATTGGGGACGTAATGCACATGGCGAGTCGTACTTTGCCCCCATCTGGCCCCTAGCAGACCGGTTTGCAGAGGTAGACATCCGACTCGACCTCGACAGCATGCTGTCATTCATTCCACTCTTCTTCGGAAGACGCGGATGGGCTGCTTTAGAATCTCTCGCGCTCCGTCTCCCTCCTGAAACGAAATTCCTGTTGGCCGGAGATGTCATCTTCAGCGGGGATCGCCCTCAGGCTCTCAAGCATCTATCTATATCTTGGATTATACCCCGAAAGCTGGATTTCGCCCTTCTCCGCAGCCTCCTGACTTTTGAAATCCATTGCGGCATGGCCCAGGGAGGCGTTATGACGAGTTTAGAGGAGCTATTGGATACGATCGAAGGATGTCCCGTGCTCGAGACTTTGCACATCACAAGGAAGGGAGGACAAGCACGATCGCACTATTGTCCCGACAAATCCAGGAGGCCAATTTCTCTGCCACATCTCCGCAACATGGCGCTTACGGTTGACAAGGAGCCTGAGATTGCGTTCCTCCTGGCACATCTGACGATTCCTCACATCAAAAAAATGCACTTACGAGCTTTCGTAGGCCGACCAGGCCTCTCCGAGTCCTCCAGTCCGTTGGTCCTTCTGCCCAGCGATACATCCAATCTTGGCTTTCTGGACGAGATCAGGACCGTCGTCGTGGATGGCTCCTCGTACCAGGCCGTCCTCGGCAGTCCGCTGCGACCAGAGGATTGGACAGAAGCCAAGGGGCCCACCACCACTCTGACTGCGGACATGCGGACATACGGTCATGACCCCGATGGCCAGCCAGACCCGGACGTACAAGCTCGCATTATCCGCCACAGCCTTTTCCGCCTGGGACTGGTCTTTGAGCGGAGAAACCTCGTCTTGTTGAGTATTAGAGCGCTGCCAGGTGAACTGTGCCATGTCACCGCATGTGACTGGATTGTGATCCTCTCCCAATTACCTTTGCTGGAGGAGCTACAATACAACGCGTATCCATTATCGTCAGCCAATGTGCAAGAGAAAGCGTCCGCACACGGAACAAAGGGTCCTGTGGATATCTCTACCTTGTTGTTGGCCCTTGCCGAAGCCAATGCATATGCATTGTGTCGTGCGTCCACTGTCCCTCGAAGCGGTCACGTCGTTCCGCGGTTACAGATGTTATGCCTGGCCGGTTTGGAAGAAAGCTCTGCATCCCGTCTTCTAGACGCTGTGGAGAATTGTATGGCGTTCCGACATAAACTGGGTTTGACTTTCAAGCTCATGACTGTGGAACACAAGGTTCCTTTGGGGGAGAGTGAGTTGGATTGGTGACGGATTGCGGGGCACGAACGGAAGTCATATGAGGATACCATTGATGGAGGATGTACGTATATGCATAGCACCGAGTACGAGTAATCGCGTCTGGAGAATTCAATATGCTGTCAAAAGCATTACAACGGGAAGATACAACGATGAGTAGGAACAGCACTTGTCCAATGATATGTCACCCGGTTGGGTTGCAAGGTCGGTGCGAGTCTTCCGCCATCCAGAGACTCCAATTGCTCCGATAAGCTACTGTGCGGCCTGGTGTCACTTCAGGAGGACTTCGTCAAGACTCAAGAAGTGGGAACCTAGGAAAAAGCTACTTTTAACATGAAACCACGCTTTTTTCAGCGGAAATTGGACTTACAAGATAAAAAAAGCAACGGTCTGCCACAAAAGAGCATAAACCCATTCGCCATTAGCCATGCAAAACCTCCCTGACGCGTTGCGACGCGTCCAACACGCTCCTTCACCTCCTCCTCTTCCCATTCTTCTTCTTACCTCCATGTCCACTCGTCCGTCCAGACGACCCGCCTTGCCAATGCTCGCGTTCCTCCTCACCTCCGCCCCCTGCTCTCTCCTCCTGCATTTTCTCCCACACCAATCTCGCCATCTCCCTCACCATCTCCTTTTTAATGCGCTTTTCCATACAGTCATTGCACCCCGCGGCGTGTTCCAGCTTTGCGACCTCCCGTGCGAGTTCTTCCTGTACGTCTTGGGGGGTTTTAATGTCAGGGCCTTCCTCGTTGCGGGAGGGAGGGAGACGCGGTGCTATGAGTGCGAGGAGCGCTGTGAGGATGATGAGGATCGTTAGGCCGACGATGAGGGCAATGGTAAACATTTTTGCGTTGATGTAGAAGGCGGTGAGGGTCGCGGAGAGGTAGTAAACCTTCGTCCATGCTAACATCGTGCTTGCAATGTACTGGAGGGTCGTATTGAGAGCGGTGCGGGAAGAAGATGGGATGGAGCGGCACGGAGTTGTGCTAATTTGGATGGCTCCTTTTTTGCTCGTCCCGCAATTACTCTTAGTACTTGGTCCGTCTTGGGTCGCAACCGTACGCGTTTGGTTGCTGCGTCGTGCAATGCCAAAAGAGAGATCAGGTTGTGAACCTTACTATGTGTTGTTAGAGGACAAAAATGCAGTCGAGCCTGATTGAGCCTGCCTCAACCGTCCTAATTTGACACTCCAGGTTCTCTTGTAGTAAGCACCTTTTGCAGAAATTGACTCCCATCCAGTCCTGAGCTCCTTCGCTCGGACAGAGTAACGATGATGGTGACGAACTAAAATTGGACTCAACGAGTGTAAAGACCAGCGCGAAGAAGCCCACATATACAAAATACCCGGCAGAACCTCATACTGATCAATCCCGAAGGCCCGGTTCAGTCCTGGTAGCAGACCAATGCTACAGGACTGGGCCTTTCTGACTATGGTGCAAGAGGAGGCAGCGGCACCATCGCAAAGTGCGCCCGGAGCTGCACCGCAAATTGAGCGTGCGAATAAGCGGAGTGGTAGGCCGCATAGAAAGGGTGGTGGGGACAAACAGTGCGACGGAATGGTCCGATAACTGAGGGGACGAGGCTGATAGTGGTAGTAAGATCGCGGCTATGGCACCGTCATTGTAGCGGCAACCCCTCGCTCCGCAACGTATGAATGTAGCCGGACTAGTGACCAACGACAGATATCCTCCCTCGTAGATCTACTCATCCAGGTCATGGATGGTAAATAAGCCTGTCGTTCAAGGACGGGAAAATATCCTGGTCGG
Source organism: Cristinia sonorae (assembly GCA_021029105.1). NCBI lineage: Eukaryota > Fungi > Basidiomycota > Agaricomycetes > Agaricales > Stephanosporaceae > Cristinia > Cristinia sonorae. The sequence goes on along the minus strand of JAEVFJ010000041.1, from coordinate 168,180 downwards.
TTGTCCCAATGGCAAAATCCGATATTGAAGGTTCTACATGGACGCCCGACCTATTAGATGGCATGGCGATGAGAACGCTGACTTGGGTTTGAGGCATGGTATTATCTGGCATTGGCGGGCACGCAGCGACTGTACGCGGACCGTTTCCGATGACAAGACTCGCTGCGAGAGGCTATACAAGGAATGTCAGCATCAAAATGAGGTGAAATCCGAGAAACTCACATCAAGACTCCCCCACCGTTTCTTGTTCATCTTCCCAGCCTTCTTCTCCCTCCCCTTTTCCGGCGCAATCCTCACGGTCCACAACCTTGGCGTCCTCACCATCCTATACCTCCCTCGCACCTTCCGCTCCTCCACTACCCACTCCCCCATCGTCACCGAATGGAGGAACCTAATGGATGCGTACGCGAATTGACCATTGCACACCAAGCTGGCACAGATGCAGATCGCGCCTGCGGTGGCGAGGACGGACAGCGCGATGATGACGCCCATTTGCTCGACTGATCCAGCATCAGACGGGGATGGGACGACGCTGGAGTTGGGTGGTGAGGCAGCTAATGAGGGGACTGCGGCGGCAGCGGGTCCTCCTGGTGCTGGCCAAGCCAAAATTGGCGACATGTCGCTCATTGTGGCGGACTTGATTTTTGAATGACAGGAGTGTGACAGCGTAGTCGCTGGTGCGTGTCCGCGACTCCCCCCGAGGGTTGGCTGGTGCGTCCTGGAGGACGTGAACTGAGGTCGGAGTACCAGCAAGCCATAGAGAACGGGTGGATATATAGATGCAAGTTGGCGTCTCTCGGGAATGTCAAAGGGACGCTAGAAGAGTATGTTTGTATGTAACATCACAACGCATTGCAGCAGCCATTCACGCACCTTGCCACATCAAGCAGTTTCTCAACCCAATGCCGTTGCCATCTCCTCCACTGAACGGTGAAATGCTGCTAGTCTCGACGTTGGAAGAGGCGCATCCCTGGGCTCGTCGATGACGGTGAGGAAGAGTAGTAGACGCCGTAAAATAATGGTCTTTACCGCCAAGAAAGAACGCCATCCAGTGGCTGGGTCAAACATGCTACCCTCTCGAGAACACACACGCAATCTTCGATGAGACTGGCTGGACTGTGGTTGTTGAAGCAGTACATGTCTTTGGATAGGAATCGGGGACAAATTCAAGTTTCAAAAAAGTGCTAATCATCCACGAGACTTCGAATGAAGAGAATCGCGCAACGTGTCGGGCTTCAATGCAGGAAGAAGAGATCTTGTTCGCTACTTCCGTCGAGATTGGGGAGGACATGCGTCCTAGATGAATTTCTAGCGAGTGCAAGAACCGTGCGAAGGCACTTAAGTATTGTGTATTGCAAGGTGGATGGGTCAACGCCCCGGAGTGAGGTGCGATAGAAATGAAAACATTGCGGTCCAGTTATCTTCGCCGAGACTGGTCAAGCAGGTGTAGAAATAGCCCCAGTGTGAGCGATGGGATCTGACTACGCTCGAAGACTGATCCAAGCCAAAGTAAATTGGGTCGTCCACCGGCCTGAAAGTCTTCTGGAAAACATTACACAGCACTTGACTCCTGGTGTGCTGACAGGCTGAACAGCCCAAGCCTTGTGGGCCAACGCACACATGCGAGATGTCGTCGTTAAAGCCCAGGTCGGAGACGTCCTCTGGGAAGATATAAAGCGCATCAGGGGGACAATTCGGTGTTAACGACGTCACGAGCGAGGAATGACCAAGTGGACAGGTAAGCTGAAAGAGATTGACACGGCCCTCTGGGCGAACAGGGTGAGGCGACAAAGATACATTAGCATGACGGGCCTGCCAGAATTTGAAACCGAAGCGTCGTAACCTCAAGTTTGGCCAGTTGAACTTCGAGCTTCATGGTGTGCGTTCTCGGCGATGGTTGTGATGTCAAAGGTAACCTTTTCAAGCTATAGTAAGCTTAACTATCAATCCAGAGGAATGAAGTTTCTTACCAAAGTCTAAGGTATTGGTGGATTGTGGTTGGAGAGAAGGGAAAGCGATATTGATTTGAATATATAAAAGGTATTATTTTCTGCCGTTTACTACGTCATTTATCGCCATTGCTTAGCAATTCCAGATCTGGAACATCCTCTCCTCGAACACAACCTCCGATTTCATCCACCATCCTGGCATCCTCGTAAACGTTTTGAACAACGTGCTCACAGCAAGTGGGGAGCTCTCTTGGGAGATCTAAGAATCTATATGGCCGTGGCACAGTCCTCTATTGCTGCGTTTCTACGGGCTCTGACCCTTGGACGGCCAACCCCCGAAGTGCCTGACTTCGACTCTGGAATCAATGCATCGTCCGCCTGGACGGGATCTCTTCCTTTACCCCAGGACGCTATATTGAGGCGGTCCCAGGCCATAGCAGAACAACCTATCGTCAACATCAACTCTCTCTCCGACGATGAACATGAAGCAGAAGAGCGGGAAGATATCCAGGACATTGAGCAACTACCTGGTCAAGCGGCGCGTGCCCTTTACGCGTTTGAAGGAAAACCAGAGTTCCGCGAGCTAACAGACGTCCGCGCAGGAGATGAGCTGGAGGTGCTGAAGGAGGAAGTCGGCGAGGGATGGAGCCTTGTCAAGCTTATGGTGGCGGATCTTGCGGGAGGGGAACGCAGATCAGAAGTGGGGTTGCTACCGCGCAGTTACTATACTGTAAATAACATACCCTACTTGCTATATTGATGGTGTGTGCTGATTTCGACTTGATATTCGCTTGACTGTTCAGTTCACCTCCGACTTCGCACAGGTCGCTGAACTTGAGCGGTCGCAAAGGAGACGAGAACCGTCTGCTTCATCGATCACACCCCGTGGCTCGCCATTGAGGCATACCGACCCACTTCCAGTCATCCCTCAGAATACGGGGGAATGGCTTCCAAGCTTCAGACGTAGTCTCCTTGGAGGCAGAAGTCTAAATAGGTTCTCCAACTTTGTTACCAGCGGTGCAGAAGCATTTGTCCTGCAAGGCAACGCAGAAGACGTCTCTCCCAGTTCATCCCATCACGAACGATTGGTGACCACTGCTAGTGTACGCGACGATCCACCGAATGGTATCAACCCTGTCGGGGGAGAAACGGAGAGACATTACGTCGAGGCAGGACCAGCATGGAAACCTAAAGTTCCTCCCTTCCGCATTCTAGTTCATTCTCCTTCCAAAAGAAATTCGGGGCTTTCAGGAGCATACACGATGTACTCAGTGACGTCGTTGTTTGATGCACCATCGAACGAGGCCGGGGAAGATAATTATGAAGGCGTTGTCCCTCCTCGACCTGCTTCGCCTGTACGCATTACGGTGCACAGAAGATTCTCCCACTTTGTTGTCCTACACACGGCACTCATTCGGAGACTACCCGGAATTGCTCTCCCTCCACTTCCTGAGAAGCAGTACGCTGGGCGTTTCAACGCAGATTTTGTCGAAGCAAGGAGAGGTGACCTTGAAAGGTACTTGAGTCGCGTGGTTCGACACCCAATTGCTCGGTATGCAGAAGTTTTGACGTTCTTCCTTGGATGCGAGAGTGATTTGGTGAGTAACTCATGCAGTTATTGAGTAGTAGCATGTTAGCTGACAATAGTACTTTAGGAATGGAAGAAGCAATACCCAGCATACCTTGCCTTGCCGCCAGCCGGACCGCTATTCTTTGCCAACGTGTTCCACCCGGCATTTAACTTAGACACAGACGAAGCATCCGAGGTGGTGGACAGATTTGTCTCTCATACACGAGCCGTAGGAAGGGGCGTGCAGGGACTGCGTGGAATCTTCAATGACGTTCGACAGGCAAGCATCGGTAGGTGCTTTGGTATTGAACTAACGTATCCCTTGTGACTAAAGCCGTCACAGAAATGAGCAGGGGTCAACGACTACTTGCATATTCTCTTCTGTCTCTCATCACATCAAAACCACTCGCATCAACATCAGCCAGCTCCGTTGAAGAGGAGGAGGAGGAGGAAGAGGGTGATCGCAAGGTGAAGGGGCATATGAACGAAGACCGAGCCTGGTGTTGGCGCGAGAACTGTGAAGGTCAGTTCGTCCGATGTGGGTTCCCGGGAATCGACCTGATGCGAATGGATGCTATAGAATGTTTGAAGTTGACTAAGGCCATGCAGAAGACGACAGAAATTCTTCAAGGGGTGGCGGACCTGTATGATGATCATGTTGGGTTGATTTCGTCATTGCTTGCCCGATAGTCATGCTCAGCTGATGCTGCGTTTTATAGGCACGAAGAACCCAAATGGTCACGCACGAAGCTCTGAAAGGTGTCGCCCACCCGGCCCCACTGTACGCGGTACGCTATGATTCATCTGCGACCCATTCCATCCCAGAGAGCTGAGATCGATGTTTAATACAGGGTGTAGTTGAAACGCACAAGTCTACGTTATCCAGATACAATGAAGCCACACTTCGAGGAGCTGTACGTCCACATCACTTCTATACGGTGCCCTCTCATCAATTTCGCTGCTCTGGGACTTCAGGAGAACGAAGAAATGGCAGCGCGTTGTGAAACCGTGCTCAACACTACTATGGCTGAAATAGAAACCTATCATACTCAGAAATTGGAGGATTTCCAGGCACTGACGAAAGGTTATCTCGACGACGAGATCGCTTTATATGAGGAGGTAAGCCTGGCTGATGTCTTGTCCAATGTCCCCTTCGTTTGGTCAACACGCTCACTGACACCTCAACTACGGATAACGCAGATTCTCGTCCGACTGAAATCAGCTCGCCGCACATTCGATCCCCCACAATACGCACACCTTGCTCAGGCTCCACGTCAACCATCTATGTACGAGCGCGAACTAGAACAGCCCCGGCTAAACCCAGCTCCCCTTACGCAACCATGTCCGCATGTCTTTGACTCTGCACCGATGCGACCCGTGAGTGTGGCAATTCAGGAAGGGGTCGGGATGTTGCTGGGTTCTCCGACCAGAGCGAGTGTATTTGGGAAGTTTTGGTCATGAAAGGGGGATATACGCTTTCAGGTAGTATAACCCCCCTCCCCCCCCAATCCTTTTGTATCATCAGGCCGCACAAGGTGATTCATCTTGCTGATTAGTATATTGTACCCGGACGGAACAGTGATCTATACAATTGTAGTACAGCCCAATACAATATACCCGTTTGCACGCTTACAACACCTACTTCTTTCTCTGACGGTCTCGGAAAATCCCAGATACTTACTGGTTCTGTGATACGCCGTCTGTTGGCAAGCCCAAGACGTAACCTTCAAGCTTCAGTCAAGCTTCAGGTCTAAACCTTGGGATCCAATCTTGCAGACGGCAGCCTGGCCAGCTGGGGCGTGAACCTCGGTAATGTCTTCGGCGAGAGCCTCGGAGTCCTCACAATTATACCAGGAAGAAACTGCCCGGGGATAAAACTGGTCTTGGATGAGATTCCTTTCCGCATAGCACCAAGATGTTATAAATTTCTGATGTTGAACGTTGACCTCGGTTGTAAGACGCACTTTTTTGTGAATGAATACCTTTCCATGATACGCGAGTTTCAAGTTGCCACAAAGGAGTAAGCACCAGGAAAGGTTGCTTTTGACAAGATATACACATTATATGTCATTGAAGTGAAGAATCATACAAAACTAGTCTACAGGGAGTACATCCGATCAAAGTTCATGAATGTCGGCCGCATCGAATTCGATGTTTGTCCGGATTTTAACGTTGACCGTCTGGGGGGAAATCGGGACCAAGTAAGTATTTCACCAGATATCAAGCAGGTCCAAGTGTACTCACAAGCCTTGGTAGCGTACGATCCCTTTCCGATAATAACGTTCTGAGGTTCCTGCTCCTTGCCCTTCAAGTAGTTATCGAGGATCTGGAAGGTACCTTTGGCGTAACGAGCCTGGGCGTCGAGAGTAGTACCAGAATAGTGGGGAACCATGCCGTTTCCGCCACCGAGGGGGTTCTTCATGGTGCGCCAGACATGGTCGCGGGGAGCGGGCTGCTGGTCCCAGACGTCACCGGCGTAACCACGGAGCTGACCGGACTTGAGGGCAGCGGCGACGGCGTCCTTGTCGCAAATAGCTCCACGAGCAGTGTTGACGAGCCAAGCACCCTAGACGACGAAGGGATGGTTTAGCTGTATTCTCAAGTCAATGTGAACGAGGACGGTGCGCACCTTCTTGAAATGTGAGAGAAGCTCGGCGTTGACGAGGTTGCGGGTACCCTCGTGGAGAGGGGCATTGACGGTGATGATGTCGCACTGGGAGACGAATTCCTGTGAACAATAACCAAGATCAGAAATGTGGTCAATATGATGTAGCGACGACGACATACCTTCAAGTCCTCAACACGGCGAGCATTCACAGCCTTGGAAGCCTCCTCGGGGAGAGCGGCGTAGTCGTAGTAGATGAGCTCCTTGGGGTTGAAAGGCACAAGACGTTGAAGGACGCGGTAGCCAATGCGACCAGCACCGATAGTGCCAATGACCTTACCCTCCAAGTCGAAGGCATTCCTGGCGACCTCAGAGACCTGCCAGTCACCGCGCTCGATCATCTCGTGAGCGGGAACGAAGTTGCGGACGAGGAGGAGGATGTTCATCATTACGTGCTCGGCGACGGAGACGACGTTGGATCCAGAGACCTCGAGGACCTCGACACCATGCTCAATAGCGGCGTTCAGGTCGATGTGGTCAGAGCCGACACCAGCGGTGATGCAGATCTTGAGGTTCTTGGCCTTCTTGAAGAGATCGGCGGTGAGGTAACCGGGGTGGAAGGGAGTGGTGATGAGGACCTCGGCATCGACGATGTGCTTCTGGAAGAAACTGTCTTCGCCCTCCTTATCATCGCTGACCTATGGATATGGTGAGGACGAGCTGAGATCAAGAGATAGTATAAGAACGTACAAGGAACTCGTGGCCCTGAGCCTCGAGGTACTCGCGGAGACCGAGCTCATTCTCGATGGTACCGAGAAGACGAGGCTCCTCCTTGGCGGCGTTGCCTCCGGAGTAGAGAATGCAAAGGACCTTCATATCTGAGAGTGAAAATGGGTGGTTGGGCTGGCTGAGGTGGCTGAGGTTGAGAGGTGAGAAGGGATGTGTGTTGGCCTTCTGCAGTGATATTCGACACCCTTTATACCTTCAGCATTGTAGGTACTCGGTTCCGGGTCACCCTCAGAGGACGACTGCGGAGAGACATTCCGTCTGCTCCGTATCCACACGTCACTCTTCCGTGTCTTCGTCAGGCGGGGTAGCACGGCCTGTGACAAGGTCTGTGAAAGCCAATGGCGAGCGCTGCGGGAAAGGACGTGGTTATTGACAAAACTTGGACAAAGACGGATATCATGGAATTACACTCAGCCAAACCGGGACAGGACGCTGGCGTTCCGTAACATCCCGCTCCCTTCTTCGGCATATTCAACCTGTACTTATCTTTTAGTTCCTTCAATTGCGACATTATATGAACGCGTTCGGGGGGCAGGTCACGGAATCGAGCTCAAAATGAGTTCGTCTCTTCTGGTCCAAACAGGGTGGTGAGCTTGAACACTGTGATGAAGGGTGATCGTTGCATCGGGAACATAGATTATACTCACCGCAGCAATACTCTCTGCCCCAACGAATTTGCCCGCATGGAACAATATCATCGTTCGCATTGTGAAAGAGGCTCAAGTGAATATCCTGAGTCATCTGCACAACCGGAAGAGGGCCACGTCGCTAAGTCAACCAAGGTCCAAAAATAAAAGTGGGTGACGGATCATGCATGCCCAGAATAGAATGCGGTATTTCGGGAGTTGAGATCATGTGTGGCGGGTCGGGTCGGCGTTGCGGATACGCTACACTGCCACAGGGAGTCAACGTTCAACGCGTGTCGGGTGTACTTAGCAGGAGGAGAGATGGACCAACTGTATGGCAAAGAAAGTGACCCCGTTCATGTGCCTATAACAATTCCTTCACTCACAATCAACTATTCACTCTCTCTTGTAATAATCGCGCAGCCTTTAAGGAGACTGTACTATGTTCTGAGTCAATTGGTCAGCTTGTGGTCTACTAGAAACAAACTAGAAAATTTCCCTCGTCTTGCAAGTTGGGTTTGAAACTTCCGGTAAATGCCGTCTCGGCTTTGCCCGTCTGACTAAATCACGCACTGGAGAAGCAGACACTGGCAGCACTGTGGCAGAGAGGGTGAAAATTTGTGAAAAGTTTCAAACGTTTGCGAGATATACCATGTTGATCCTGCGCAGAGCTCAATTGACTTGACTAAAATCATGCATCGTTTGATACTGAGGTTGACAACGAATTCACAACATCAAGGAAATGTATTGGACAGACATTCGTTCACGTAGGGACAAGGTATTCGGATACAGTAGCTCCATCGCCGCATTTACTCGTCCACTGTTCAGGCAATGTCAGCGAATATAAACTATAATGCCACGGTACAAGTGCAACTAAACTCACCTTCCTTGAACAGCCAGCTTTGCCAGGGCGCGTGCATGTACGGGCCAAGTGCGAGATTCTGTCAACGCATCTATGAGTCTAACATCCATTTAGGCGGGCATGTAATAAGTTACGCACGGAGCCTGATTCAGCATGACCTTGGTCCACAGTATCGAGGCTCAGAGAAGGGTCTTGAGCGCTCGTGACTCTACAGTGTATCATGAATCTCAGCAAGTACCACAGATGCGTGTAAGCTTGCAGACCTTGCGCCATCGCCTCCAAACCTGACATTCCACAGAGCTGGCCTGCCGCCGCCAACGACAAGAGGAATTCTGGGGAATGGGCCACCCGAGAAGGAGATGAATTGGCCAGATGAGGCACTCTTGAAGATCCAAGAGCCTCCAGCCTGTTCCGCCACCCACTACATCGGCCCAGCCTGCGTCAGTTGAGGAAAGAAACAAGCATACGTGTATGCTTACACGTTGGTTGTCGTTGCCATGGTATTCGAAGAGGATGACGGATGTGTTATCCTCTCCTGAGAGATCAATGGCAAGCGCGTTGGCGTTGTTGGTGATCACGTAGGTCGCGCCGTTCTTGATAGACATCTTGAGAGACAGGATTGGGGTTTTGTTGTAAGAGAGAAGAGAGGTTGTTGCGAAAAAGTCCAGCAAAGCTTGCAGCTATTTATGCGCAAAGGCAAGTGAGTGATCAGTATGTAAGACCCTCCACGCTATTGTCAGCTGGTAGACATCGGCGGAGGTCAGTATGGGGTCGTTGCGGCGAGAAGAAGTAGTTGCATGGACGAGAGCGGGTTGGACAATGCCTGTCTCGCTTTCGGTACATGGAATTCCTCAGACCATCTCGCTTGAAGACGTCAGGAGCATTCTCAGAACCTTTGTTCCCGCCCGCCAGTACAACCATGAAGGGCGGCGCTGAATGCTTGGATCCGTATTGAAATATCCCGTACCCATGCACGACGGATTTTGCTCACCTGTTTGCAGACACGTTCGACCGTGGATAATGTCACCTGCTCGATACAGCAGCGGAGATGAGTGTGGCTGACGTCACCGCAACACCAGCTTTGCATCCAAATGGATGGTTATGTACAATAAGGCGACCAAGGGGTAATCATTCGAGGAGACTGTCAACATCTGATCCTTTTCTATTCATCAAGCAATTGAGCATGTGTCAGCGACGTTGCTCAACGGAGATGACACCAGAAAAGCATACTAACGTTCATCAAAAGACCATTCGTGCGGGTGCTGATTTTTGAGGGATCTGACCAATAATGCGATGGCGTGGCACGCGCTGTAGCAATTCAAAGACAAGCGCGAACGACGGATATCCAATGTTGCTGTGAGCTGTACCAGTGGCCCCAACTCTGGCGCAGTCATGAACTCTCTGACTTGCGACTCTCCTGTCGCGGCTGGTAGTAACGTTGAACTCAAATTGCGGGAATGACGACAGAAACTGCTGAGCAGATCGAGCATGCCAGGCGAGGACATGGATCCTAGAAACCAGTCGGTCAGGACGAGAAGCGATCCATATTTATGCGACTCACGATGATCAGTGATTCTACCCAGAGGCAATCTTCACCCTCGAACTAAATGCGACTTTCTACGACCAGCGATGAACTCTGCCAATTGACCGAGCAATTGCGCACCTGAGGGACATTCCATCAAGCAAAGTCTATCTGAGACTCTCCTGACGCCGTTGTCCCACGTTTGCAAGACGAAGCAGAACTTCTCATGTTACCGCTGTGTGTCTGTTGCTGTCCGTGTTGTAGACTGAGGACATAGTTCAAGTTGGCAAGAAAGCGGTGAGTGTGAGGATGCCAAGACGATCCTGGGAGTATCGCGTCATGCTTGCTGACTGTAGATGACATACCCCCTCTCTCCTCGATAATCCAGTCTGAAGAGGAGGCCCACACTATAAATTGTGCTGGGATTTTCATGCGATCTCCTTTCTCTCCTTTCTCCCATCTCCCATTACTCTCCCTCTCGTCCCATCGGATCCTCGCCCAACGCACCACACAAGCCTATTCTCCCAGCAAAAACCTCAGATTCAGCACTCCGACGATGTCTACCACTCGCGACGTCTCGCACATTACGGACATCAGTAAGTTCAAAGTGGAGGCAGATGGCTCGTACAAGAGAAAGCCGTCCCTGTTCCGGAACCACATCAAGAAGGGCGGGGAGTACGCACCAGAGAAAGGTCAGGCCCGCTTGAGAATGATGTTTTTTCTTGCTAGAAATTGACTTGGCTCGCAGGTCGTTATCACCTCTACGTGTCCTACGCTTGCCGTGAGTAGAGAGATCATTCAACTGGAGATGGTACGCGTTTTGTTGATAAGGCAACGTCTTCAGCGTGGGCGACCAGGACATTGATTGTCAGGCAGTTGAAAGGGCTGGAGGATTTCATCGGTACGTCCTTGACTCCCTTTATGTTCAACAACATATCAGACTTAGAGGGCCGTTATAGACGTTTCTGTCGTCTCACCTCGCATGAGTGCCCACGGATGGCCGTTCGCGAATGTGGACGCGTATCCTGGAGCGGACTCGGATCCTTTGTTCAATGCCGAACATGTCAAAGATCTCTATCTTCGTGCTTCTCCTGAGTACGAAGGCAGGTACGTATAACCTCCTATATGTGACCCCTCACCTGGCATTCTTATCGTATTCTTACCTTTAAAGATTCACGGTGCCCCTCCTCTGGGACAAGAAGACGAACACGATTGTGAACAACGAGAGCTCCGAGATCATTCGTATCTTCAACACTGAATTCAACGATCAAATCCCTGAGGACAAGGCCAAACTTGATTTCTATCCCGAGGCCCTTCGCGGCGAGATCGACTCGATCAACGAATGGGTGTACGACACTGTCAACAGTAAGCTATTTCGATGTCCTTCTCCCATGCTGGATACTGAGGATGACTTCGTAAAGATGGTGTCTACAAATCAGGCTTCGCGGGAACACAAGAAGCGTACGAAACTGCAGTCACCGCGCTATTCGCCTCCCTCGACCGACTTGAGAAGATTCTCGAGGGCAAGGAGTACCTTGTCGGCAGCGTCCTCACCGAGGCGGACATCAGGCTCTTCGTCACCATTGTGCGTCTCCTCCCCTTCACCCTCCTCTCTCTCTGACTAAGGTCACTAAACCTGCGCGTCACCGCTCCTAGGTACGCTTCGACCCCGTCTACGTCGGACACTTCAAATGCAACATTCGCACCATCCGGAACGGGTACCCTAACTTGCACGCGTGGTTGCGCAGGTTGTACTGGACGGTGCCCGCGTTCAAAGATACATGCAACTTTGACCATATCAAGACGCACTACTATTGGTCTCATCCTCAGGTGCGCTACACTCTCACTTTCGTTTCTGTCCTCTTGGCGAATATTTAATTCGTGTGCGTTTAGTTGAACCCGTCGAAGATCGTCCCCGTCGGTCCCATTCCGCATATTTTGCCGCTCTGAGGGGTGTGACTCTGTAGGCACTCAGATTGGATGGGTGGAAGAAAGAAAGGATACGGACGCAGTGTATAACGCGTGTTGTATTTGTATCTATCAGGAAGGAAAGAACAGACACAAATGGATGGAATTTCCGTACCCTTGGCCGTTCACAACCACTTCGGCAATTTCCAGGACGTCTCAAATCGAACAGCGCCCAAGACCTCTTCCACCTCACCATACTCATGATGCGCATGGAACAATCGAGCCTTACGTGAAAGCATAGTCCAGCTGCCTCTTCCCCTCCGCCTGCATCCGGTTCATACCGTGCTGGATAAACTGGCCACCCATGACGCGTGTTGCAGTATAACCCCCCGCTCCGGGATAGCCTATTTCGTCGTCGGAATGGCAGAACGGGTATTCCGGCTCCATGTCCTCGCCAGAAATCAAAAACACACCACCTCTTCTCGCTCTTGCCTGCTATCACACCTACAAAACCTCCTTGTCAAGATGATCTTCACTGTGCACCTCCTCACCTCCTTCCTCGCGCTCCTCGTGCTCGCGTCAGCGACTCGGACGCCTAGAGGCCCTCGGAAGTACAAACTCCATCGATTTTACGACCCAACTCGGCATGCGGGTGGAGACAACGTCGTTGATCGGTTTGGGAGGGACGATGTGAACTCTGCTGGTTTCGAGGCGAGGGATCTTGACGGTGACGCTTTCAATGAGGACAATCGTGACTTACTAGACTTAGCTCGGAGCGAAGACTCGGACGATGGAGGATACAGCTCTCTTGTGTGCACTGGAGTCGTTCAGTGCTGCGTATCCCCATCCGGAGTTTTGTACGACGTAAGTATTCCTAACTTGAAAAGAAAGAAAAAGTAATTTTGATGATATTTACGATCTTCTTCAGATCCATACCCTCGAAGCGCGAAGAGCCCTGTCGTTCAATGAATTGCCTCTGGACAGTCCCGGGCTTATCGCGTCGGGATGTACTCCAATAAACATAGAGGACGTCGCCGCTTGCTCCGGTAAGGCGAGCTGTTGTACTGGACTGCAGAAGGTTCGTTTTCTGCGGTTTTTTGAAACAAGCGGCTTTGCTGACTTGAGCTTGCATTTTATGGGTTGCAGGGGGCTGTGGCTACTGGTTGTGCCCTTCTCTCTGTTGACTGATTCCACCGATGCTAAGTACTTGCCAATACGCAAGCAGTATGTGATGGCGCTGCATCATTTTTCGGGACATACCTCATTGAAGCTGTTTGCGGAATAGCATCGAGAGTTAAACATTTTATGGTTTTTGACCGATCTCACTGGTTACTAAGCTGTATACAGTATAGCATGAAGACCTCTCACAAAGTGGTCGGATTGCATGCCGTATACGGACCGTCGGGCCGTCCTGCTCCTGACAGCGAAATTGTTGAAAACCTCCTCTGGCCCCCCCCTCCGAGTTCCCCCCCAATGATACTCCTCTGATGTGTCTTCCTTCAGGGCATTCAATGTTTCGAATTCGTTACGGAACCTCCTTTCATTTATGTGCAATCCAACATGACGGACGACGGTATTATCCTGAATGGTATGCAATCACTCGTATTAACGGACGACGATACCTTCAACCCACCGCCATCCATGATACTAAACCTTTAAGACCTCACCAATCTCGGGGGCGTTGTCACCGACTCGGACGATAATAGCATCGGCCAAGTTATGACATATGGCATGAGCTGCCAGGGTTTTCTTCGTAAGTTTACAACAGAGAAAAGACGACGTCACTTCCGCTGGAGAAACGTCTCCTGGATTAATGCGGTGAAGAATAGATCCCAACAAGCATAATACATTATAGCAAGAGTAAGTCCTTTGATTCGGCGATGAACAGTGCGGACATAACGGCTCACCACCATTCTTCCACCTCCTCAAGAACTCGGCTCGCTATACTTAGCATTCCGCGAAGGACACCGCTAAGTAAAAAATCGGGGCTTTTGCGCTCATGAATGATGCGGTTTCCCGTTTGGGTGGCACTGTTGATGGCCACTTTCGAGGGAAGTTCTGTTCGTTCTCGAGTGCTGGATGCAAGGGAAGGAAGGAAGGCCAACAGAAATCTGCCATCATAGCTTCCATTTGCTTGTCGCGAGAGGGAGAACCCTGGATTGTGGACGAGTGGGTTGTGTCTGTGGTTGTGCATTGCCCTCCAGTAATATGTGCGTGTATTTCATTTCGTGAGTTATCTCCTACAATGTTGATGTTTTATTTTATTTCACGAAAGGGTGTTTTGTTGTGGCGTCCACCGCCGACCTGGAACTGCGAGTCCAGACCCACGCCCTCTACGCGCCCTTCCACGGATCCCTTCCAAGCTTCGTCCCCGTCAAAGCCTCCTCCCAGACCGGCAACCAACCACCTGGGGAGTGGACACACCGGTAACTTAGGTTTCCTGATTTGGGGGGAGGTGTCCATCGACGATCTGCAACCTTAAAGCTAGGCACCTCGTGCCTGTGGGAGCATTATTTCTCTGCACCGCCGGTCATTCTGCAGGGCACACTATAAAGCACGCAGTCGAGACCGTCCCATCCTCACGCCCCTCGCCACAGTCGCGTCCTCCTCCTCCACCAGCCCACGATGTCGCCGAACACCGCTCTGCCAACCGGCTCCCTCGAGGCTGCCGTCGCTCCTCCTGCAGACCCGCATTCCAGCACCAGCATACTCAGCAACCCGGTGTTCATCCTCGGCGTCACGGTCCCCAGCATCATCTTCATCGCCCTCCTCCTGCTCTTCACCTTCTGCTACCGCCAACGCGGCGGGTGTCGTCCGCGCACCATCCTCAGCTGGTCCGACGTCGAACGCGGGAACGGCACGAGCTCATGGCTGCCCCAGGACTACTACTCGGAGAAGGGGTCGACGCGCACGGCGGTGCGGAAGTCGACGGGCAGCGGAGGGACGGGGTGCACGTGCGTGCTGTGCGAAGCCAGGAACTTCAACAAGACGTCACCGTCCAGCAAGTCTTCGCGGAGCAGGAGCAGCAGCAGAAGCACACTTCCAACTCCGACGTTTCAGATCGCGCCCCTCCCCTTCCCCTTCTTCTCCGGCTCCTCCCCCCAGTCTCCCCGGCGACATCTCGGACCCGCCGCCGCCACTCCCGCTCCCTCGTCTCCGAAAACGCCGTCGGTGGTGCGGTCGAAGTCTGATAGGGATCGGTACCGCGCTCGTCCTCCACCGACGCTTCCCCCCTTGAACTTCAGTCTTGCCAGGCAGTCGGCCGCGCCCGGATCTGGTCCGGCGGTGTTGACGGAGCTTCCGCCGAGAGCGAGGACGCGACCGAGGACGAGGTCAGAGCCTGCGAAGGTCGCCCGACAAGCCGACAACTTACTGGCTGCCCGGCCCGATTTACTATGACCTGTGTCCCGTCTCCTTTTTCCTGTTTTTTTTTGGCGACTTTAGATGTATCCTTATCCTCCTCCTCGTTCCTTCGTCCGTTCCTCTTGTTGTTTCTTGCTCTGCACTGCTGGCATCGAAACCAAAATCTGTACCATAGCCCATCACCCGCTCGCTCATTTTTGTTTGCGTTCTCACTCCGTCTTGCTCATGATTAGCATAATCAACCCCACTTGTAGCCTACAACGCGATTTACCCTCCCTCTTTCGTTATCAGCACTCATTACGTCTGTCCAGCTCTAGTTCAGGTCATTTCGTACAGTATCGACAAGTGACCTTGATGCAGCAGTTGTCCGATTCCCCCAGCTTCTTAGCGGGAATATCGTTCAAGTTATGAGGGTCAAGTGTGCGCCTGGCAGGAGTGAGTCGGTCTGGTATGTCCTTCTTCGTTTCCAGTGCCGTTGGCTAAGGGCTTGGGTAGGTATCAGGAGCTGAAGATGAGGAACAGGTACTACTCAATCGACGCCTGCAAGCTACTGTCCATGTTGACTTCGCGGCAAGAGTGGTACATGATCGCGTCAGCATCTGTAGACATCCTCGTTACTGCAGTAACTCGTAGGTGTGGAACTTGAACGTGTGGAACGCACAGGAGGAAGGTCAAATCACGTGATTAAGTCGCGCTTGACAAATTACACGTGATTCCCACGTGCTGCCATTTTACGTCCAAAATTGGCAGACAAACGTGCGTTGTGCGGCAGTGCTTGTCCAGAAATACGCTCAGTTAACTTTGATCCTGCAATGGCCTCGTTTCCTGCGCCCCGTCTATTCACAGCTTGTCCTTGTCGTGGTCACGGCCAGAGGGCTCACGAAGATTCCCTTCCATTCCCTCCATCTGATTCCGCTTTCGTCCTGGGAGTTTCGAAACGGTTTCACAACCGTATACCGTCACATCCGCCCCGCATAAGATATGGCTCCCATCGCTTCCGACGATGCTGAACTTGAGCGAGGCCTTCTTTCCGGTACACCCACCAACAAGTCTGCAAAACGACGACGACTCTTTGGACCGTGCTCAGCCACCCGAACCGCGATGGCTCTTATTGTTCTCTTGACGATTCTGGCGGCTTTCGTTTACTCAGTATTCGGATCTCCTGCTGGTTCGAAGCCTCTCACGCCCACATTGAATGTACCAAAAGAAGCTCAGTTGAACTGGGCTCAGTACTCTCCCTATTTTCCTGTCGATCCGTATCGACAGCCCCCTCAAGGTTGCAATGTAGAGCAGGTGAGCCCCCACCGATGCGGATGGGTTCGACGGCAATTAACCGACACTTTTCGGTAGGTTAACATTGTACGTCTGATACTCATGCGACGGTATAGCCTCCTAGCTCACATTTGTTTCTGCGTAGTTGCAGAGGCATGGTGCACGGTTCCCAACCTCTGGTGCCGCCGCCCGTATCAAAAGCGCTCTGGATAAACTCCTAGCCGTAAGGGAGTTTACGGACCACCGTCTAGACTTCCTTCGGACATTCCAATACGACCTGGGCACAGACGACCTTGTTCCCTTTGGTGCTGCGCAGTACGTTTGCCATTGTCCGCGAACAAATCAAGAACGGCCCTCTCATTTCGACCCTCAGATCGTTCGATTCTGGAGCAGAGGTTTTTGAGCGCTATGCGAATCTCGTCTCTGAGAAAAAATTGCCGTTCGTTCGAGCTTCTTCAAGCGAGCGCGTGGTGATGTCTGCGTTGAATTGGACTCAAGGTATGCTACTATCGTGCACCTTCGTTCCCGAGATACATTACTCATCACATGTTAGGCTTCTCTGCGTCGTCACATCACGGATACAATCCTACTCTTTCCGTTATTCTCAGTGAAAGTGTAAGTTCCACATAAATATTGTCCATGAAACATTCTGACAGTAGTTCATGGCAGTCGAATGACACCCTGGACGATAACATGTGCCCTGCTGCGGGCTCATCTGACCCTCAAACAAGTCTCTGGCTCTCAACATTCGCACCTCCCATCACTCAGTTCCTCAACAGAGGCGCACCGCACGCTAATCTCACAGACACAGACACTTTCAACCTGATCAGCGTATGTCCGTTCGAGACGGTGTCCGAGGAGCGCAGAAGCAAGTTTTGCGACTTGTTCGCCACACAGAAAGGTGCCTTCCCCGGCTTTGCGTACAGTGGCGACTTGGACAAGTTCTATGGTACAGGGTATGTCACTCGGAAAACAGGGGGGTAGCAGAATTATTCGTTGATCGTTGTCGCAGATACGGCCAGGAACTCGGACCCGTTCAAGGGGTCGGGTACGTTAACGAGCTCATCGCGCGTCTCACCGGTACACCAGTGCAAGACCACACCCAGACGAACCACACTCTAGATTCTGACCCGACCACCTTTCCCTTGAACCGCACGATCTACGCGGATTTCTCACACGACAACCAGATGATCGCCATCTTCTCGGCGATGGGCCTGTTCCGCCAGTCGCACCCTTTGAACCCGACGAAGCCGGACCCGGAGCGTGATTGGAAAGCGTCAGGGATGGTTCCGTTTTCTGCGCGTATGGTGGTGGAGAGGTTGCGGTGCGGGAGGATTCCGAGTGTGCGGATTTTGGTTAATCAGCAGGTGCAGCCATTGGAGTTCTGCGGTGGGGATAGGAATGGGATCTGTTCGTTGGATGCGTTTGTGAAGAGCCAGACGTTTGCGACGAGTGATGGTGGTGGAGATTTTGAGAAGTGTTTTGCTTAGATTCTGTACATGTTTGTTGATGACCATACTAGGATCGTTTGTACATGCCTGTTGTATCGTTTGGTTGTATTGGAACACCTTTATACACGACATTGTAAGGCTAAACCCCACAAACGCAAAGATAAATAAACATGGAAACTTTGAAGAGGGATTTGACTCGGGCGATATTGAGGCATGAATATCCTGAGGGACATCATCACGGTCGCGGCATCTGGAAAGATCCAATGTGATTGTCTTTCACAGTAGCCTTCCGGGGTATACCAACTCACGGGTAGCACGTATGCATAAAGTTCTGCATTGTCCACTCACAAATAATACCCCCATGACATAGATAGAAAGAGAGCGAAGCTGGAAACGAAAATTACGAAATGATCAATATTGAAGTGGTGGTCTGCCTGGACTGGGTGGATTGGGAAGATCTTTCAAAGGTATCGGCGGGAGTGAATGAAAAGACGAAGAGTCATGACGTCCGTCAACGGCGTTGGGACTAAAAGGAACTTGCGCAGAAATCTGCGTAGAAAGGCGGTAAGTGACAGGGAAACTGAATCCTCGGTCGAATTCAGCGAAGGTCCGGTAAACAGGAACGTCTGGAAGCGTCGGAGATTTGCTTTCGCTGAGCGAATCGTCCGGTCGGTTGGCGGTGCCAGCTTTGTCCGCCGCGCTGGGGTTCGTAGGATTGTTGCGCATGATGGACTCCGAGGTGGTGAACAGAGTTTCTGGTGTTTTTTTGTGCAGTTTTTTGTTTTCAGTTCTTGGGACCGTGATAGGGGTGAGAGCGGGGACTTACGACGTCGGACCCACTCTTTCAACCTGTGGGTAGCTGTAGTGGTCGGCTGACGTTGTCTAGATCTCCGCCGCCGGAACTTCCACAACATGTACAGCAACGCAATGACGAGCGTGAACATGACGACTCCAAGTATGCTTCCCACAACGACGGCCACCGTCTTCGGTACGAATTCCTCTCGTGGTCTATCTGGTATCTGAGATGAGGGTGGTGGTGCGGGACCACCCGTACCGCATACGAAGAGATAGTCAATAGTGTAAGGGCTACCGTCACTTGTGACGTTGATGAGCAGTGTGTGGGGTGCGGGGGTGAGCTGAGCGGATTGAAAGAATTGCTGGTTGGGAATGTCGTGGGTTGCAACTGGAAGCGGCAGCTCGGTGGAATTGCTGTCATCGATGGTGTACGATGCAGTTGCTGGTGGGACGGTCTGATTGCTAGGATGAACGATACCGACAATGATAATCATGGATCCTAAGGATGGTGTAAAACTTTTGGTAGGCGTGAAGGATGGAAAAACAACTTACCATTGAACGTAACAGCTACCTGTGAGCCGATACTGGAGGTGGTGTGTGTGGTAGTAGTGAAACTGTAGGGATTCTTCGTCTCCAGCGTCCACCGACCCGTATACTGCAATCGGCCGTCGTTTTCGTTCACAAATTGACAGCCAACACGTCCTGGATTTGGCGGTCCACCTTTGTTTCGATTCCCATTGCTATTACTTTGGTTCGGACCTGGCCCGCCGCCTTCGAAGTTCCCCGGGCCGCCTGTTCGGATGGTTCAGTCCCGATTTGCATGACACGAACGATGCAGACTGTGCTCACCATTGTTATTACCGTTGTTACCATTGTTACTCGGCCCCGACTTGCTGGAGGAATTACTGTCGCCCTTCCCATCCTTGTCATCCTTGTCCTTGTCATTCTTATCGCTGCCGTCGTCGTCGTCGTCATCGTCATCGTCATCCTTGCTATCCAGAAGCTCCGCTTTTCTGCTACTTTGTTGACATTTCAATTTGGACTTGGAGTCTCCTGAGGATAAAGAAACAGTTGTGGCCTACTGAGACTCAGAGGGACATGTCGAGTGAAGCTCACGTCGCGATTTCCGGCACGCCGCTCTGATGTATGCAATCCTGCGCCAGCCCAGACCTTGAACGAAAGACAGTGGATAAACCATCCGCCTGTTGCACAAAGTTATCAGTTCAAACCCGAGAAGTACCAAGGTCAGGAGGACTCACTTCGAGCGGTGGAATTGCGTTCAACGCGAGAGGGAGAGGGAGGGGAGGTTGCAATAGACGACAAATTTGATGTCACCAGTGGCTTTAAACCTCCTTTCCTCTCCGTTGCCGTCCCTGCAAACGACAACCACCCTACGAAAACCGACGCCTTGATCATGCTTCTAGGGTACGTCAATACATCGGAAGGTAATCGTGAGGTCTTCCGCACCATATGAAGACGACCCAAACACCCAGATTCAATGGTGCCTCGCTAAGTCCGAATAAAAGTCTTAACGACAGCGACGGTTGTACATTCCCCGCAGAAACACCAGCAATGACTATAGCAACTACTTCACAATCGTGGAATTGTTGCCAATTGCCTCCGAGTTCAGCAGGACTGACCGGACATGCTGGCGACATACGATCATTCGATATCGCCACATGATTATGTTGTTCCAAGTTGCTGACGTCGTGTATTCTGAGCCCCAGTCAATCGTTCAAGGTGATGGTGGCGGTTTTTCTTCAAGCTGTCGTCGCTCGCTGGACTTCAAGTTACAAATTCGACGCCGCTTAGATAAGATTGGGTAGGGCTTATCTCATCCTGCTGGTCCTTCAGTTTAAACTCCAACCGCGACCGCAACGTGACCACCCAAATGGCAAAGCGTGAAGGATGAAGAACTCACGAATCGGAGATCCTTTCGTCGTGACTGCCAGTTAGTGCCGTCGCAGAGAGAGGACAGAGGCGCACGTCGCTGACCAGCGGCTGACAACCGTTACTATGCCTCACCTTTGCGTGTTCAGGTGAGCTCTCTCCCGTCCTTGAGGACAGAAAAGACACCGAAGTCCATATTGGACGACCACATTCACATTGGGACAGGAACGATACCAGAACCAGTCGGGTTCAATTGGCGTCACCGTTTGAGAGGTACAGTGAGTACCGGTATTTACTAGCCAGGTCGTCACTCAAATGGATGCCGAAGGCAAGGGTATCATGCATTGCGGGTTTGTATGGATTCGTGAAATTATTGATACAAGTTCCTCCAATGGACAGTGCTGGACCTCACAAAATGCCCTCAAGACTCTCCTTTCCTCCTTTCCTCTAGGCAGTCACTCACATTCTGGGTTGAGCGACGCCGAGATATGTATCCTTCGCAGCATCACCCCAGTCGGACTTCTTGGGCATCGTAATGGCTACGGCAACCTGTAAAGTCTCCGGGATCTTCCTGCTGCGGCCAGGATAACGCCAACGCACTGAACGTGATTGTGTCTGGTTGTCCGTGCGGGTACAGCGGGAAGGTCGGATGAGATATGGAGGATCCTCTTGTATTTCGGTCCCAGAGGGAATAACCTCCGTAGCTATCGGCTGTTGAGGTCTAGTCAGCCACTTCATCGGCTCACGACACACGCTTGGTGATACTCACCATCATGTCCTTCCATCTTCCCCTCCAATCCTCTTCGTAGGCGTCAACAATCTCAAGGTGCACTTCCCACAATTTCGGCTTCTCGCTTTCGGCTTCCTGCTGGAGAGCTGGAGTGAGGAACGACGTCCGAGGCATCCTTCGTCCAAAACGCATAATGACGAGCAAGACGCCACCAAGTACTATGATCGCTACCCCGGCGAGGATCTTTGCGATGGTGGAGCCATTAAAATCCGGGCTTTCCACTGCGAGTATGTGGCCGTGGGGTGTTGGCATCTCACTTGACACAGCGGCAAGGAAATGAGGGGTCAATGTGGATGGCGGCTGACGGACAATGATAAGTAACTTTTTCTGACCCTCGGAGTCGTGAACTCACCAATGTATGATGTGTTTCTGAGGGAGCCATCAAAAATCATGGCGATGGTGAAGATACAAGTGATTCTTAGACTGGTAATGGAGGCAAACCAGCCTCGTTTCGGGTTGGGTTGTTATATAGGTCATCCAAGAATGGACATCCGATTTGGTGGGTCCATCCGTTCTTGTGAGTCCGCGGCGGAGCCTGGCTTGGTAGTCTTAGATGACTTGAAGGACACTCCCACAACTGAATGCCATCTGAGGATGCCAAGGGTCAGCTTCAGCACGTCTGTCTCGTCGTTCTGGTAGTCTCTCAGTTCTGTGTCTGCGCTGGTAAGAAAAATGCCACAGGACCATGATGCTCACGTATCACGCCTTGGAACCATCGGCCTCTTCAGCCTCTGATCCATGATACGTTCGATTCACCAGTAACTTGTGACTTTAGCAGTCTTTGCGAGACTTACTTTTTCGCCAAGGACCGAAGACTTTGCTTCCGCTTGTATGATGTCAGTCCGAAGGCGCCGAGATCGTGGCGGAGACTCTGGAAGGAATAGTGCGGTTTCGGGATGCATTCCGCAGCACCCACAAGAGCGGGGATTGTGTGTGCTCAAGAGTTCTTATGTTTCGGCATGTAGGCGGCACTAACTGGCATGAACGGCGAGGCAAGTTGGACGCAGTCTCGCTGCTTCTCGAACTGATGGTGGACTGACTGAAGTAGAGAATTCTGACTCTTCTGAGGTTATTGTAGAGTAAGTCCCAGCGGACTAAGACTACCAGTGGTTGCATTCATTACGCAAAAAACTCTAGATATGTCCACATACATGTTTCCTTCTCTATACGCCTGCCAGCTTCTTCAACATGGCCAGTTCACTCTTACCTGTAGCTTTGCACAGGGAGTAGAACTGAGAGGTGGGATCTTGCAACAGTACCGAGGGCTTGTCGAACTCTACGATTCGCCCTTGGTCCAACAGCATCACCTGGAGAGTTCAATTAGAGAATGATGAGAGGTGATTAATGTGTCCGAACCTACCCTGTCATAATCTATGATAGTCCGGAGACGATGCGCGATGGTAAGGATCGTGCTCTCCGCGAATTCGCTGCGCCAGGATATCAACATATGATGGGCACGGGGGGAGATTTCACTCACTGTCTAATTGTCTTGCCAATCAACTCATCAGTCGCATAATCAACACTGTAACGAGGAGTTAGAACGGTTATAACGAGGCTCATCAAGGATCTTACCTGGCTGTAGCTTCATCCATAACAAGAACCTTCGTCCTCTTGAGAATGGCACGGGCCATGCACAGCAGCTGCTTCTCGCTAGATATCGAAGTTATTTACGCGCACTTATTGATCGTAGGGAGTAGACTTACCCAGTGGAGAAATTATCGCCTCCTTCCGAGACGGGAGAATCCAGGTTGCGGAAGACGTTGGCATTGACAGTCTCATCTTCGCCCGTTGAGCCATCGGATGGGATAAGGTGCACACGTCTCAACGCCTCATACTGACGCAAAGGAAGATCAGCAGGAGAATGAGCGTAACTTAGAACATAGCACCTACAATCTCAGCATCATCGTATTCATCAAAAACGTCCAGAGTCGACCTCAACGTGCCACTCAGAATGGTAGGATCCTCTGTGGTCCAAACCTCAGTTGGTAACAGATAAGACAAGGAAAAGAAGTTGCGCGCACGAGGGATGATTGTCAACTTGGAACGCAAATCTGTGAGACCAATCTTTGCGATGTCTATTCCATCGACCAAAATCCTTCCCTCCGTGGGTTCAACGAAGCGGAAGAAGGACAAGGCCAACGTTGACTTTCCAGAACCGGTACGGCCCAGGACTCCGACCTTCTCGCCAGGTTTGATCTCAAAGTTCAACTTGTGGAGAACGTTGGGGAGATCGGGCTGTATGAACGAAATGGAAACATTCAGCGAAAAACGTGTGAGGACGGTAAAGAAGGGGTACAGACAGCATATCGGATGACGAGATCTTCGCACTTAATGGCTCCGCTGCTGGGCCAAGAAGCGGGTGGTCTAGGTTCGATGAACTCCGGGGGTTCGCGTTGGACCTCTGAGAACTCTTTGATACGCTCGATCGCGACCTAGGTTGTGATGATGTCATTGACCTCTCATATCTCAGCGAAGATTGAAAAAAATGGTCTTTACCATGGACTGTTCCAATCCGACAAAGCGCCGCACTAAGAACAAGAGCTACATGGCTGTTAGACAAGGACGTGTGCGTTGATTTACAAAGAAAGCTCACGTCATTGGTGATGGTAGATGCAAAAGCCAATGCGAAACCTGCGGTGGATGCACTGATACCGGGCGAAAGAACCGCAACGAATCCAGTAACACCCAACACTGCAGAAGAGAGAAGATTGAAGCGAGCAGAGAGCCAGCGATTTACACCCCACATCCAGTAATAGGGGTTCGAGTTCTGTTGGAAAACGGCTTCAATATAGATAGAGCTAAAAATGGTGCGAAGAACCTACAGTGTCGACGCAACGAAGCATGTCTCGCAGGAACTTGGACGAGGCACCGAAGGCACGAATAACAGTGACTCCGGCAATCGTCTCGCCATAGATGGAATAGAGAGGGGATCTGGTCACGGAGTCTGAAATGCGACAAGTCAGTCCATCTCAATCTATTGAGCTATAAATGGTGTGCTCACCTAATCTGCGCATATCTCTGGAAGTCTGTCCATAGACCTTTCCAACTATACGGCTCTTGGTCAGCGAATATGTCATGCAGTATGTGTCAGAAGTACATACCGTTGTAGTAAACGGTACCAAGCAGGAGAGCAGCCAGAACGAACATGGGTCCTCCGACAATACTCACGGTCACAAATGTTGTGAATGCCGACAAGCCATAGATCACACTGCGACCGAAGTTGTCGGGCAAGTTGCTGTCAACGCCTGCGAAAGAGAGATATCAGTATTACAAGAACCTTGAGGACTGGCCTCGTTGAGTGTACCTTCAAAGTCCTTTCCAAATCTGTTCAGGAGACGGCCACGGGAGACAGTGTCGTGGAAGCGGATTTGTGCAAACAGAACGCCCTCGAGAAGCTCTGTGTACGGTGCGTTAGCGTCAATAAGAGGTTCGAGCCTCACTCCGACGTACGCTTGTAGAGCACCCTGGAAGCGTGGATACCTCCGCGATCTGCATTCCATGTTAGCCAGACACCCAATGCCAAGAGAATCGAGACCTACAAAGGATGTAGAAGCGCAGCGATGTCAAGAATAAACCAAGGGCAGTGATCTAGAACGGCGCGACCCTCAATCAGTATGTTCGAGAAACGCAAATGAGGGACTGAGGGGAAATGTCACTCACGCCTGCATAGACACTGATGTAGAAGAGGGGAGATCGTGCATGGTCTTCGTCGGACGCGGCTCCAGACCAAATCCTAATCGATTCCATGAGCAAACACTCGGCGGAGACGGTACACCGCACACGCACTTGAGCCAACCATTTTCCAGGACGGGACTAGCAGCAGCAATAACAAGGGAGAAGCCGAATGTGGTCCAATAGAGAACACCACCGCATGCCTTGATGTAAGTCATCCAGATGTCTCTACCAATACGACCAACCGCCCGCTTCTCCTCCTCCACCAGCCTGCGAGGGGCCTTCGTTTCCGGTTTAGCGTCACCCGCAGTGGTAGTGGTCGGGGCCACGGTCGAACTGGTTTCCGAGTCCTGACCGGTGGATGCGTCTTGAACCTTCTCATCCGCCACTTCCTCAACCGAGGGTACCTGGGTTTCTTCCTTGATGTCCGATGGGTCCGTTGCATTCGACTGACTCAGCGTGTTGAGGACACCAGAAGTCTGGAATGCCTCGCGGCTACCTTGGAATTGAACCCTGCCGTTATCTAGGGCCACAATGTAACTTGCTCCGGGCGCGCAGAGCTGGACATGGTGAGAGACTAGAATGATCGTCCTGCCGCGCATGAGATCCCCCTTCAAGCACTCGTAGAACAGGTGGTGTGCCGTGTGTGCGTCGACTATGAATTCGTCGCGTGAACGACCCCTTCTCATCCCAGAAAATGAAACTTACCGGCAGAAAGCACGTCATCTAGGAAAAGAACAGATGCACGGGAATAGACAGCCCGGGCCAGGGACACTAACAACACAATCAGGGAGATCGCACACGGATACCACGGAATTTGTGGGACATACCTCTTGCCTTCTGACCACCGGAGAGATTCACCTACGGAACGTTAGCCCGAAGTCCCGGAGTAACTGATTCAATTGGACCACTCACTCCTCGTTCGCCAATCTCCGACATGTCACCATCTTCAAGGATGCGTAGATCACTCTGTAAGGCGCATACCTGGCGAGAAATGTCCGTCAGCTGACTGGGAGAACGATGCAAAAGAGGCGCAGAGACACATGCCTCGAGAGTTTTTTGGTAGCGCTCCTCAACGTAAGGTAAGTCAAAGAGGATGTTGTCTACCCACAGACGAACGTTCAGCGATACGCGGAGGGAGAGATGTATGAATGAGCGACGAACCTCTGATAGAAGCATTACGGAGCCACGCCGACTGGAAGGGGAACCAATGAGTACGAGGAATTGAGTTATGGGGGCTCAAACACAAACCTGCGGAACATAAGCACAGACGCCTTCAACCACCCACTCCTCTTGCGGAACATGTGCTCCAGTGAAGGAGGCGAGAACATCCGGCGGTGAACGAGGGCAGAGCAATTGACCGGTCAGGAGATCCGCTTCTCCAAGGAGTGCTGGAAGGAACCAGATCTCAGCACAGCGTTCCCACTTAGACTTTGATAGCCACAATACGCACCGAGCAAAAGCAGCGTCTTCCCGCTACCCAACTTTCCGCAAATCAGAGAGAGCTCGCCGTGAGGGAAGTCGAGCGATAAATCTATCAACATAAACTTGGATTTTGGAGTGGAGGCAACGGAAGGTGCCGAGCTTCCACGTGTGCGGTCCTGCGGCCAGGTGATCGTGGCGGATTGAAGTGCAATTGGGCTTGGCTCTGTGTTGAGAGGAGGGACGGGTTTGACCTCGGCACCGTGGAGATACTTCTCTATCCGACGCATGGACACCATACCCTGAAGCATGTTGATCAGGGTCTCAGGAAGCGCATTAAGGGCGAATTTCATCTCGCTGAAAACTGGGAAAACGTGAGGGAAGAATTCAGTGTGCTCGAATGTCACTTACCACTGATCTGTTGAGTTCAACTTAGTACGAATTCATTGTGAGTAGGTGATAGAACTTACAGATGTAAACGCGATCGATGGGGTCAGAGGCTGGCCTCGCACGATGGTGTAATGCCAGAAGGCAACAAGGGTAACCAAGATGGGTGAACCATTCCTGTGAAAGCATGGTGAGGGAGGTTCATACAAACGAAATGTAGAAACAAACCAGATAGCATTCCAAAGAACCTCGATTGTGTAGTTCAACTTTTGGTACTTAAGTTCCCGGTCGCGGACTTTGAGGACCCGAGCTTCGAAGCTACGTTCCCAAGCCATGAACTTAAGCATTCTGATACCTCCGAGGATCTGAATAAAATAGAAAATTAGAACGACTCAGCTGACTTTCTAACGATACTTACCTCATTCATCAAAGACACCCGCTCGTCACGAGCCTTCATGAGGTTATCTTGAGCACCAACAACGATCTTTCCAGCAAAGTGGTTCAAAGGCAAGAAGAGACAAGTGACCGCAAGGCCGAAGAAGCACGAGACACCGAGAAGGTTATACAAAAAGAGAGTTCCGACAATAACCTCAACGGGAGAGTCTACCCAAGATATCAGTTAGACATTCCTGGCGGACCAATGGGGGTAATTGAACTCACCGACGAGGGTAAAGATGTGCCATGAGAAATCGGATACGCGATCGACATCGGTGGTCATCAGGGTCATAATCTGGGCTTTACTGGAGAAGTCATCTTCGTCGTCCTTCTTCTCTTCTGGTTGGGTGGGTGAAGCGGGAGCAACAGCAGGGGCAGGTGTAGCGGCAGCGGCTGCAGCTGGCACCCCTTCGGAAGGGCCGCCACCACCTGAAGATGCGACGTCCTTCCTGACGAGAGTCTTCGCGAACAGAATGGTGTTCAGCTGGACTTTCAAGCGGACTTGCATCGTGGTCGTGGATAATGACCAAAGTTGGCCGGTGACTGCCGGATGTATTAGCACTGATCCAAAAATTGCGAAAACTAGTGCACGCACTTAGCTGGCAAATAGCGTTACTGAAGAACAGCCCGGCGCAGTAGAACCAACCCCAACCTCTATCCGACCGGATGACATCGTTTTCGATGTATTCAACAATGCGCCGCAAGAAAAATGCTGGGGCATAGAAGAGTACAGCGGATGTAGCGGCCAGGAACATGATCGTCAAGAGGATACGGGTGTTCAGGCGGACCAGACGGTAAGAAAGCTCCCAACCAGAACCAGGCTGGGGCCTCCACTTGCCTATCTTCAGTTTCCACATTCGCATAGCGAGACGCATGCTTGAGTAGATCGCCGTCGCACGCATATCTCCAGGAACGATGGGGAGGTCTGCAATCTCTAAGCTTTCAGAGGTGTTACCGAGCATGACGACTTTCGTGGTGTACGAGAATAGGAATGTGTCCCAAACGGACGCGCCTAGAACGGATTGTAAATACAATGAGGGTGACCGTTACAGCGTTCGGGCATACCTGTCACTCCACAAACGTTATCTTCGTATTTTGATGTTACTTTCATCAGAGTCTTCTCAGAATAGATGCGCTCTGAGGGGTAGTGTAATGCGGGACCGCAAGGAGTAGTGGCCGCAATGAAAACCGAGACTAGGTAGAGGCCGGTGCTTGCATGCCATAGTGCTGTGGGAATTGACACGGTGACGGTGAACAAGACGACGGCCTTTGTAACAGGCATGGGATTTGAGGGAATGAGAGAAACAGTCCCGAGAAGACTTGTTGCAATGAAGGTGAGGGCCGAGAGGTGAATAATTGCTAAGGAGTGTGCTGAGTATTCCTTGTTGACAGCGAAAGCTGTGATCAACAGAAGGTAAAGAGCGAATGCGGCATAGAGGCTTTGAACGATGATTCTAGATGTCTCTTCCTCAATTATCGCCCAACCAATGGAGATGGCTTGCAAAACGAGAATAAGGGCGAATACAGAGGCCAAAATGACCTTCCGTAATCTCATCTTCACGAAGGCAATCAGTCACGGCTCGAACGCATTCGTGAGTTGAATTCTACTCACCCGAGCCCAAAAAGCCTCCTCATCCAAAGGTACGCCATCTACGATGTCCTCCGGTTTTGTGACGTCGAAGGGATCCTTCAGTGGTTCCTCGCCTGCGTCCTGAGTTGCAGTTGGAAGGCGAATCTTGCCTTCTTTTGAGCCAGACAATGCGTACAGTCCCAAACTACATACTGCGCTGGTCGCCAACGTGACGGCTACCGGCAGCTGAAAGTCTGGCATCTCACTCGATGCGGGGACGTTGTGGTCGGGAATAAAAGTGAAAACGGCGAAGTCCCAGGAAGGCCTCAATTATAATTACCATTTTTCCAGAGTCATGCCGGCGGTTCCGATTTGACGCATCAAATCTCCAGTCAGACCACATGGGACCGAAGGCGTGACATGGCGTCAAAGCGATGAGGTGTATCCTGGTGCATCCGGGTCCCAGTCGCTGCACCAAGAAGCTCATCGAGAGATAGAGAGGATACATGGTTCCTCTGCTCTAAGTTACTGTTTGTATATACTTGGGCAGGGAAATAAACAGCGGCATACATGGTGCGCACCCAGTCACGTAGTCATGGTCACACTCGCGTCTCGCCACCACAACTTGAATGACCGTGACTGAGTCACGGTCGACTGGTACTCCATACAGGCTGTGTTTCTCTGAGCGGAAACCGAGACTCTTCGGAGAGGGACATACAGTTTACGCCAGGATGTCTACCAGAACCAACAAAGTCTGACTCGCACTGTCGCAAACAAACTCAAGTTCATGGAAATCAGTCATGACACAGTTGACGTTTTCCTCCGTCCTCGGAACGCTTGTGAGAGAGAGCCAGCTGCAAGAATGCACGAAGCCTTCAATGAGCACCGCAAACACTGTATGGGGCAACATCACGCCGAGCCCTCAGGCCGCTCCGAAGCCAGATGAGCGTTCCGTGGCCGTATTTTTTTGCATTATTCTCTCTTGCTTTAGCTGAGGCCTTTGATCAGGCTATCGTGTCCGACTACTTCCTGAAAAACTCAGATAGCAATATTTGAGTGAACCTGAGGCCAACATTCTCATGACGTGCCGCCTCAACAAGGCGAAATCTGTTATCATCCGCCGGAGGGCTGTCAGGCGGCCGTGAATAAAATACAAACCCGTATTTCCATGTGCATTTGCCGGAGAAGAGAACAGCAATATAATGCGCAATGATTCACCAAGAATAGTCTGTGCAGTGTTATCAGCGGCGAGTAACTTTGATGTTTCGAGGAGACATGCCTGATACGCCACGCTTCATCTTTCTGACATCGTTCATGATGGCCAAAACATGTTTATCCAGCATCTCAACATACGGTTTTAGCGACGTTTGCTCCCAGTCTGCGGGGAATTAGCATGACTTCAGGATCTTATGAGAGCAAAACATACCAGAATGATGCGCGCCGTTGTCACCAGTGACCATAGAAGAAACGTCATTGAGTTCGTCCAAAAGCTGCAGCACCGTTGGCACTTTTTCCGGGTCAAATTGATCGACAGTGGCGGGATCAACGGGCACACAAACGCGTCCCGTCTTGGGATGCACACAGAACGGTGCTTTTAGCAAATGATTCCGGTGTTTTGAAACCTCCGCGTCAAGACGAGGGTATGTGTACTGCAGGATGATGTCTTCTACCGCGGCTTCGAGCGCGGGCTGAAAAGTAAGATCAAGTACCGTTCGAATTGCATTTGTTTCGTATGAAAGACTTACGCTTGCGTGCGTCCTCCGTATCTTCCTGAGTACTTCCCATCGTTCCTCAGAAGTTTCGGCCCTGGTCTCGATGCACAATTTATCGAGAGCTTCTGCAGCAGCTTGAGGGAGAAGAGCCAGCAGTGACTCCCAGCCTTCTTTCGACGAGAAACAATCCTGGTCGCCTAGTATAAGGTCACTGAACACTTGGCCTAGAAGCTTCAGTGATGACCTGAGAAATCATAAGGCGCAGACCACTGTGAGAGAGCGAGTCCAACTCACCCAAGAGATGGCGGTAGCGGTCGGTTTCCCTGGCGCACATTGACCTTCTTATGCATCTCCTTCCCTCCCTGTATCACTGTCATCCACCCCACCAACGCCTTCCTCTGCTCGTCCGTCAATTCCATAGCCTCCCTGTCGCTGATCCACAAGTGAATACCACGTCGTCCTGAGTACACCCAAAGCAGATGGACATAGCCAAACTGTTCGCGGATCCCCTTGTCGAGAACATGGACGGCGGCGGAGATGAACGTCCAACATCGTTTGCAGATGTCCGCTTCCGAGCAGCATGTTCTGATAGAGTCGTAGTCGGTCATATCGATATCGAACACGAGTTCGCGGAGTTTTGGAGAGAAAGCAGCGGGTCTTACGACCTTCTTGTCTTTGGGCTACATTCAAATTAGCTCGGGGAATGTGTAGACGTGACAGTGAGCTTACCCTTGCGCTATACACTGGCCCGATCTCAAAACGCGTTGGGTTCAGGTTGCACACCTGCTTCTTCAGTTCATCCGCACTATTGAACGAGTTGTATCGCAGATACACGTCTCCCGCCAGTGTAAAAGCGAATTCTCGGTGAGTGAATAGTCTCGTCGGTGTGTGTTCTTGGTTGAGCCATGAGAAGATGGACTTGAACGGGTACAGCCGACGATAGAACGCCAGCATGACTTCTGGAGTGATTCTTTCTGCGACTGACATGATTTGGACGATAAACTTTGGATGAGTAGAGTGTATGCGATATGGAGGGAGCAAAAGGAGCAAACGCGAGGGAAGACGCGACCCGTCACCGTCGTCACGCTGTGACCTCTCGTGTCTGAGTCACGTGTGGGCGCCTTTGATACTGCCTGCTTGTAACCATCACCATATTGGGCTCCTTCACTTGTAACCTTCACAGAGCTCATATTTGACCATTCTCGACTGAAATAGTTTGGTATGCTCTTCCTTCTGCGAACTACAGTGGCACAAACTAATAATGAACACATGCTTTCCTTCCAGATCGGTGGGACTGACGTGGCTCAAGGAATGGCCAAAGACGGCTAGTTTCAAGAGACTTGCCTCTTCCTGCCCTCCGCAGGGGATGCGTCATGAATATCGGTTGCATTTAGACCTCTCCATGTGTATTGCGTCTAAAAGTCCCGTCATTCGGGCACAGCAATACTCGACACCCGTCGGAGTGCTGCTTGCTCTTCCGATCAAAAATTCTCAATTGTGCGTCGTTCTCTTCTTCATTGCTCTCGCCTGTGGCTCACCAGGCATATTATGTACTATTGCCCTATCTACAAGGCGCATCGCTTCATAGGCATGGCAGTTTAGCAAACTTATTACTCCGACCTACGGCTCTGGGCTCGGGTGCGTTCAGCCCCTTTGACATTCACTGCGAAACGTCTGCATCTCGGTCCGGAAAATCTGTCATTCAAACCAGCACACATGATCCCATTGCCATTCAGCCGCATCCACGGCAGCCATCGTCCAATGATACTCTGATTCTACCTAACGCTTATTGGTGATTTCTGGTGGTCCAGACTTCCTGAGCGAGATCAGATACTGGCTTCCCCGGAGGTGTCAAGTTACCTCTTATGCGGAACCATCGCCTTCTATCTGTAGGATTCACTCAGGAGCTCTCAGTTGCCACTGTATCTCGGGCTTAATGCGTGTTCTAGGGTGACACGCAACGCGGCTACTTCTCACGCGCAAGATGAAGACCCGTTGCACAGAGCATCTCAACTGGCTCGGTCTGTTTACGAAGAATCCTGCGTGGACATATGGATATCGCCGCTCATAGGTATCCGGGTACCCTCTGGCTTCCAGCTAACGCTAATCTGGTCTATCGCTTCTCCTTGAGGTTGAATGCCGCTAAGTTGTCTCATGTTGGACAAGTGCACTTTCCGCTGTCCCTCCACCCGATAGGCAATCCAGGCTCTCTTCACTTCCGTATGTGTGTGAGTCTTACGTCAATCCCCTGCCAGATGATGGTCGGATTGTTCACGGGATGCTGACTGTGTTGTTCTTGTCATCAAACCCGATGATGAGACGGGCTTCAATCGAGGTTGCACACCGCGACTTTTCATTGCAGGAAGGTCGCAAACCACCCTGAGCGCCAGCAGTATCTCCTTCACGAGCTAATCAATCGGAATATGGACCGGAACATCCTCACATTGCTCTCATGAATCTGGGAATAACCCTTGGAAGCAGCCGCCAGCTTCCTATCGGGCATGTCTACTTCTCTCGACAGCGCCGAACTGTTCGTTCATTGGGTCCCTGAAGGTCAAAATTATGTCGGCAATCTCCTCCCTGGCCTTCTCCCTACTCCAACGCGCTCATCGCACCAATGGCAAGGTTCACTCCGTTCACCTGCGGGAGGAAGAGCCCTGGAACACGATTTCTCGATGGTGCTCATCGGTTCTTGGTACATCCCTGACCACTAGCATAGCTCGCTGGACGGTGCTTCTCTGATCCACGAGGCCTGTTGTACTTTAGCCATTGGCACCTGGCATAGCTTCGCGCGCATTCTTTGCCTCGATCGACTCCATCACCGGGTCTTAGGACTTCAGTCCGACTTCTTCAAGGACGATATGGAGAGAAAAACGAAGGTTGCGAAAAGCATGGAGCCTCCATAACCCATCAAAACATGGTCTGATGGTTCAAGAGCCCGAGACCACACTCACATCCTGACACCGTGACAATATCTAATCTTCCAGCGGGCCGTCCGGATCCTCTTGGCGCTGCATTGTTACGGAATTCCCCAACACGCCATGGAAAAAATGCACGTCGCGCACACACACACACCACAACCACTCAACACCCCCCTCCCCATTCCAACACTGGACTTTCGGACCGTACTTGACGACAAAGGGGGGGACAAAACTTGTTGAAGGCGATTTTGGATGGCTCTGGAACGTGCGATGATCAATGATGATGTTATGAGTATGTACGTATGCTACCCATCACCATCCCTCATTCCTCCCCATCCCATGCTGAGCCCAAGACGATCGTGCAAACAGTCGTGCTCGAGGCCGGAAGAATCCCATACGTTCAAATGTCCATTAATTATCCCTATCCTTCCGCTGTCAGCATGCAGCCCGTGGGTCCAGGCAGGTTTTTCTGTATGTTCGTATCTTAGGCCCGTGCCACCGAGGGAGTGGAGGGGGACATCCACGGCCCAATCTTTGGCCACATACTTAGCAGCAGGGCCTTCTCGACCCGAGGCGTGTTCGTGGAGTGCTGCGGTCTCGCGACTCTGCTTCTTTCCCGAAGTTGCAGGTACCGTTCTGGGTGATATGGGAAAGAGACGATGCATAGAATTCGTCTGTCTGTTTTACGCTCAGGCTCGACCGCCCTCACCGATCATCTTCATCATCATCCATCATCAGGCCACGAATCCAAATTCATCTCGACCTCGGTTGAACTTGATTTCAGAGAATCGGGGCGTTTCATCCCTCTACGGGGGTTATAGTCAGCGAGGAATCGAGTATCAGGGCCATTTGACGAGCAGTTAGGAGTAGATGGGTCGACGATGAGCATGGGGTATATGAGAACGTATGCACGAGCACCACCAGTTCCTGCTACCTAGCTGCTGTTCCAGCATAGCCCAACAGAGCCGTGCAAAGCTGCCAGAAACACTAAAAGCGTACCAACGATAAGCACACGCGCGATCTCAGCGAACAGGGCCTAAGTCGCCCAACGTTCTTTTCGACGTGTCCGATCGCGCGTAGTATGTTCGGACTCGGGGCATACCCCACGGGCATTGCTTCAACATCAACACCCTCTTTTTTTTTCTTTCCTCGTCCTGCCTCCTGAGTAAGTCCAGAACGAAATCCGGTGACTTGTACAGATCAAAGGGCCCAGGTACTAACTTGGCTTTGTGGCGGGATAGCAAGGATGAAACGGATGTGCGGTCCGGGGAATGAGATCGTTTGAGGAAATAACATTTCCCCCTTTGCGGGGAAGGTACCAACGATGAGAATGCGATGCGCGTTGCGTCATATGCAGCCGAGACACGAGATGCTACGAGACTTCTCGGTTGGAACAATCGGCAGCCATTGCTGCTGCTGCAAGTTCAAATGGGTACATCTTCCGAGATGACAACAAAAAACAACCAAGGAAACTACTGTACATTTAGTATTCTTCTCACTTGAACGCTATTCCTGAGTTCATCTCTTTCCTCGCATCCGGCCATCCATAGACTCCTGATCCAAGCGGCATCAAACGATACGCATGAAGCAGTGCCACGAAAGCCAAAATCTTCTTCCCAACATCATCACCGTCCCATCCATCCCTAGAAGCAGGCCAGAGTCAATTGATGATCGAGGGGAGGTAGTGATCTTAACCAATGAGAGGAGACATACCCCATCGACAACGAGCAGCTCGCCACAAACGTACTGGCTCGCCTTGCTTGCCAAAAACACGACAGGACCTGCGAAATCTGCTGGCTCGCCCCATCGTCCGGCAGGGATACGTTCGGAGATTTGACGGAGCCGCACAGGGTCTTGAAGGAGTTTCTCATTCCTATCGGTTTCGCGATACAGTCAATATCCATAGTATTGAGGGTGGTGATCGGATTAGATGGAAGAGCGGTATTGGATTGGATGGGCGGAATATTTGGTGGAAGGAACGTACATGTCGGTGGCGATATATCCGGGAACGATACCATTCACTTGTACGTTCTCCTTACTCCATTCATTACTGAGTGCTTTGGTGAGCTGTCCGAGAGCACCTTTCGCTGCAGCGTACGCTGGAACTGTCAATCCTCCCTGTAAGCACAAAAGGAAATGCGCGGATCAGTG
The DNA here is from genome assembly GCA_021029105.1 of Cristinia sonorae. Lineage (NCBI taxonomy): Eukaryota > Fungi > Basidiomycota > Agaricomycetes > Agaricales > Stephanosporaceae > Cristinia > Cristinia sonorae. The sequence goes on along the minus strand of JAEVFJ010000041.1, from coordinate 132,518 downwards.
TCATTATCATCCGAGTGTCGGATAGAGCACGGAAAAAAGGCACGACTGTCGTCGTCATAGTTCGTAAAGTCCATAACAAGAGTACTCGCGACGCGCGAAAACAGAAAGGAAGCTTGGAAGCACACGAAAAAATAGCAATGTGTGTGTGTGTGTGTGAGGGGATGGGATGGGATGGGAAAAGATGGAAGTTAAGACTTGTTCTGGACGCACCTGGAACGTTAAGAGCGAGCAGAAGTTGATAATCTTCCCGCGACGCAGGGGAACCATATGTTTGCCTGCCGCTTGACACAGCAGCCAGCAAGCTTTGAGGTTGACGTCGAGAACCTGTCAACATTCGCAGCGGGTAAAGCGGCCGACGAGAGAGAAGGGGGGCGACCGCGGTCGGGAAAAGGGCACGATAGAGAGAGAAAGGGCAGGCACGTGTAGTTTGGCGTTTTGCATAGCATGGAGACCAGATGCAGAGAACGACGAGAAGAGAGTGAGGGCATTGAAAAGGCCAGCGGTTATTCGGTGAGAACGCGGGGCCAGAGTGACGACAGAGAGGATCAGCGTTGTACGAGGATGGTAGTGTGGATGGCCCAGGCAATGAAGAAGAACGGGGGACGTGTGCGTTTGGTGCAAACGGAGATGGTTAGCGCGGAGAATTGTCGTCGCGGGGATGAAGAAGCCATGCAGGGATGCAAAGGTCGAGATTCGAGTTCAAAGATTGCGGTCGCAGGATGATGTCACATGGAAGGACGAGGAATAGTCAGCAACAGGTTCAATTACCATCACAAGAACACAAGTGAGAACAGAGGAAGGATGCAAGCGAAACGAGGGGAGATGTGCACGCCCTCAAATGGCAAGTGCTAACATGATGGCTACCGGCAGCTGTAGATAACTCGCATGCTAATCTGCAGCCGACGAGCTCTGGATGCAGAGATACTGCGCACATCTCCTCCTGTTTCGACATGCAGAATTGAACAGGAGTGGCGCCTGGTCAGATGGCAAGGTGTGCGAGCTACTCTGCACCACCTGGAGCACAGCGGAGTGGTCGCCCCCATGTCCCAACTGGGGTGACGTATACAACCCGATGGTGCATTGGCAGAATGTCGCTGAATTGAATGGGGGAGGAGACCGAGCGCCGAGCGTGCAAACTTGGGCATGGCGTTTAGATACTGCAGCGATAAAAAAGAAAATGGCCAAGCATGACGCGAGGGGGGACTAGACCAGGAAGAGAATAGGTTCGGTAGATCGCAGGAGATGTGCGCTGAACGAGTATGGGACAGAAAGAAGCCGGGTTGCAAGTCAAAGTAAGGAGCAACATGATGCCCGAGAAGCCGCGGACGTCATGTTGCGTTTCCCGAATGCAAGAACAAGCTACTTTCGCAGCGGGAAAGGAGCACCGTTTGGTGTTCCCATCACAAATTCAAACCGCAAACAAACGTGGACGTACATCATCCCAATCTTGCTCGCTGAAGCTCAGAGACGGTGATCGCCGCTGAATCCCTGCGCAGTTCACGAGGACGTGAATCTCTCCGCCGAGGGCATCGAGGGCCTTGTCGAATACGGTCTTCACCGACTCGAGGTCCGCGATGTCACATTCGATGATCTTGACAGTGCTGCCCAATGCGGTTATAGCATTGAACGTCTCGAGGTTGGCGGAGCCGGGACGCTGCACGAGACAGATGGATGCCCCGGCCTGCGCAAGGGCAATAGCACATGCAGCACCGATACCTGGGAAAGGTAACGATTTTGAGTTCAAACGTTTGGCTTCAGCGTTTAGAATTGATGAAAGCGCGATAGTGTGTGGGCGGTCACCCGATCGCTGGAAAATGAGAAAACCTCCGGTGGCGTGCCAAAGCACAGGACCGTTGGTATAATTGAAAGGGGATGGGAACCTTGATGAGGCACGTACCTCTTGTCGCGCCTGTGATGAGCACGTTCTGGCCTGCGAGAGAGAAGAGTTGCGGGGATGGGACAGCAGGTGGTGGATCCATTTGTTTGCACGGGGGACGTTGAGGGGCGGAACGGAGGCGTAGAATGGAGTTTGCTTAAATGGAGAGGGCTGCAGCGGGACATACGATCCGTTTCATTGTGCATTTTTCGAATATCGGGCCACAGTTGCATCTACTATGTTCCTCAGAGTGAGCAGGAGTAGGGACCCCGGTGGCAAGTGCTGCCACATGACAATGCGTATGCAAGTGATATCGTTGTGCGCGGGGAAACGGGCGGGTGAGTTTGCGCAATACTGCATCAGAATAGTATCTGATAATTGTGCCTCCACCATCTGCGGATCAACAGATACGATGTGTTTTTCGTATGTTGAGGATGTGAACCGGGGTCCATGGCAGGGCCTACCGGAAGAGGGAATGGGTGTGGCCGGTTAATAGGCCGGATCGGAGTTTCCGTGTGTTTGCTTCGATGTATGCAGTGGGGAGAGATCCGGGAGAGCGGACCCAGCGCCCGGCTGTGGAATTACCTAATTGGCAGGCAGATCTGATCTGAATAGGAATGTCGGCGGGTCGGACCGAGTGGGAGTGACAGTCTCGGTCCCCCTTTGGAATCAAATCCTGTTCTCCTCAAGGCTTCACGCGCGGCTCACGAGACAAGCCTATTTTCCTATAAATTCTCCTCGCCATGTTTCCGCAATCCTCCATCCTCTCCCCGACACACCGACACACCCGTTGACCACAAAATGTCTCCCATTGCCCTCGCATCCCAGCATGCTGCCGTCCTCCACGGTCCAAAGGACCTCCGTGTCGAGGATCGCACCCTCTGGCCCCCCTCACAAGGCCAGGTTCAGGTCGCAGTAAAGTCGACGGGTCTTTGCGGAAGTGACTGTGAGCCTCCCATTTCTATCACACCGCTATTCCTTCCACTTATCGCATTGTTCCTAGTGCACTACTATCTTCACGGCCGCAATGGTGACTTTGCTATGCGATCCCCTCTTGTGCTCGGTCACGAAGCTGCCGGTGTCATCACCGCTATCGGACCTGGCGTCCGTGGCTTCCATATTGGCCAGCGAGTTGCCATCGAAGCCGGTGTCATGTGCAACAACTGCGACTACTGCTCAAGTGGCCGCTACAATCTTTGCAAAAGCCTGCGCTTCGCCAGCAGTGCAAAGACTTTCCCCCACCTTGACGGAACATTACAGGACCGCATGAATCACCCTGCACATGTAATTCACCCGTGAGTTCTTCCGCTACCTAATTGTTGAGACCTCCCCCACTCATCATTCCATAACTACAATAGCCTTCCCGACAATTGTTCATTCGAGCAAGCAGCTCTCGCCGAACCCCTTTCCGTTCTCATCCATGCCGCACGGAGAGTTGGCCTTAGCTCGTCGAAACCGTCAACTGTGCTTGTCTTCGGTGTTGGTGCCATCGGTCTTCTTGCCTGTGCGCTCGCAAAAGCGTCTGGTGCTACCCGTGTCTGCGCTATCGACATCAACCAAGCACGTCTTGACTTCGCTGTCGAGCAGGGTTTCGCGCAGCAGGCTTTCTGTCTGCCCATGGTTGACAAGGCAAAGACCACGGACGAGCAGCTCCGTCGGGCAAAGGACAACATCATGTCTGCTCTAAGCGCCTTCGATATGCCAGAAGGTTTTGATATCATCTTTGAATGCACCGGTGCAGAGCCATGTATTCAAATGTCTATCCACGTACGTGCCAAGCCCCTCTCCCCCTCCTGATCTAGTCTAATGCTTATTTACCATTTAGGCTGCGATTACTGGCGGAAAGGTCATGCTTGTCGGTATGGGCTCCCGGAACGTTACCCTCCCCCTGTCAGCCGCCGCGCTGCGAGAAGTCGACATCCTCGGGTCGTTCCGCTACGCCAACACCTACCCCGCCGCGCTGTCACTGCTGGGTTCCGGCAAGCTGGACGCCATCGAGAGCATCATCACCCACAGGTTCCCCCTCGAAAAGACCGCCCAGGCATTCGATATGCTCGCCAAAGGGAGGGACGAGAACGGTCGCATGGTCATCAAGGTCATGGTCGGGCCGGGGCACTAATCGCTCACCTCTATTGTCGCCCACTCCTCCTCCCCAATGTGGCGTCCCGGGGCTGGCATGTTTATTGTTTTGTATATTTGCTGGTGCATCTCTGCCATGACGACGAGTTCATGATTTTTCCTGGATGATTTCTTTACACTTAGACCAGAGGGACCCACGAAAAGTTGACTAACGTTGTACTACTGTCCATTCCCCCATTGCATCCCCCCCTACTCACCACACGGCGACACACCACCTCTTAGCTCGTCTTTTTGTCTTTTCCACTATCTGCATTTCTACCATGGACACTCGCTGCTGCTGTACTTTTACTTGCCGCATTCCACCCATACCCCCCGCAATATAACTCGCATCTCTCTCATTTTTGCCACTGCCAGAGTTCTCCGCAGCACCACATCAGTATGGTCAGGTATAGACGTCGATCGAAACTCCGATCTCCACTCGTAACCACTTTGCCTCTCACAATCACCCACCGACCTCCAATCGCCCCACCAAATTCCCAGCTTCGCCTTCCCAAGTTCGAAGCTTGGAACTGCCTCGTGGCCAGACAGGTATCCCCGCAATTTCCGCACACTTATCTTTCTCTCAATGAATAACTCCGGCAGAAAATTTATTACCACCCTCGGATCTATTCCCCTTTTTCCCCGCCTCGTTTTCTCCCCCTCCCCGCACCTTCCGCTTCGACTACTCTCTCTCTCTCTCACATGCGCGACACGCGTGTATCAGACTTACTCTTTTAGCGTCGTGATCGTTTGCCGACTCCGTGACCACTGGAAAGTCTGGAACGACAGAAGGGCTGGGGGTCGGCTCTCGACGTCGAGGGGATGACTTCGCTCCGATGTGCTTTGTTTCCGACAGGAATCAATACGCCCAGCGGTTCAACGTTCAAGGGTGAACTCTCCAACTTTGCTCCATTTCTCCAGGACGGGTTTCGGATGTACGGGGCGTGTGATTGTACCATGCCATCCTCAGTCCTGAGACTCGGAGTTCTCACAGTCCGTTTTCAGAACCCAGGGAGCCTGACTGACCTTGTGAGCAGTGGCAGTGGCAGTGGTTCTCCCCCGTTTAAGCTTTTACGCATCTCCATCCTACGACCAAGAACAAGCTGGGTTCAGACCTACACCGGGCTCCAACCTACCTTCACTGCCCGCTGCTTTTCAAGTATTGCCTTGGTCATAAGGCCACAAGCACCGTCCGACTAGCCAACCTAACACTTCCACGCCTCTAAATCGAAAAGAATCCCATGGTTGCGTTCCTTTCCCCCGATCGAGCTCGAGTAAGTACAACTTTCCACTCAGGTGCCTTCCTTTATCACTTTATCACAGCCGCCACCCTTTGACCCCTTCCCCACATCTCCAGCCTCGCCTCGAGGCGTAACGTGCACGTTTTATTGAAAAAAAGAACATTCCATGGGTTTGTTCGTTCAAGCACCATAATTATCGCGTCACGCGTGTTGTTCTGGATTGTTGGTCTGAGAGGCGCCCAGCGCTCACGCAGAACTCAGAATTTCCTTCTTGAACTTGTCGAATGTGTAAGTACATACTTACGCCTGATGGACATGGACACTTCTTACACTCGCGAGCGATCCCTTTCGGACCCGGTTCCTGAGAAAACCCACCGCGATAAAGTCCCATGCGAGTCGATTGGGACGTCCCGGAGAACAAAAAAAAAAGACACCATCATGATCAATGGGCCACGACAAAAAAAAGACGCAAACGGTCGTATGTGAGAGTTGTCATCCACTGATGCAGGAGAGGCCTGTGGTGATTATGGTGGTGGCGAAACAGAGAGATCGGGTGGTACGGTCCGAGAAGGTGTTTGGCCTGGTGGAAATTTGCCATTCGATGCAGGTGACGGGCGTCGGGGAGGGGGGCCTGCGGAGTCAGAGTAGTGAATGACAAATGATTTCTGAGCTGGAGGTGATCTGATGTTTTAGGATCAGCCAAGGGGCGGGTCTGGGCTTGGTGGTGTTGATGGTACGTATTCGAGCCGCATACGACGGAGGAGTTTTCGTTCGCCTCTATCACTGGATCAGGTATATCAGAATCTGTGATTATGATTGTGGGAGTTTGAGAGAGCGTTGGTGTGGGACGATGGAAGACATTCGTTCGGAACCGGAATCTCAATGAAGAGTCTTACCCCGACGGAAGAAAACACTGGCAGTGATCACGGTGACCGGGATCGATGCAAAACTGCGGATCCGTGGGTACAACTTCTCTTTTCCAATCGGTCCGTCAGCAACGGTCAGCTCGAGGTCCTCAGTCCTCTCGCCACAGTGCAAACCTCGGAATAGATTCGCCCAACCCGTGGATCCCTCTGAACCCAGCTCCCCGCCCAGGATCAAGACCAATTTGGAGGAGTTTACGTGCGATTGTGGTAAGGGGATCTTGTGGTGTAGATTAGGGTGTTAAGCTGAATAGGAGGTCGAGATGCAGGATGATGATCCTTGCATTTGATCAGGGTCACGGGAATACCTTGTCGGAGAACAATTTCAACAAAGAAACGAATAACATGGTTGCGCGTGCTCTCAGTTGGATGACCATTGACGATGTTGAGTACACACGTGAACGAAATCAAACACGTGGAGTTGATGATCCTGGGGAAATGGGACATTGGAACTTGATTCAAGGCTCGCGGCAACGTTGGAAATTCGATCATGAGGCCTGGGATACCTTTCAGATACGCTCAGTGTTATCATAACGACTGCGTGAGTCAATAGCCCTGACTTGCGGAAAATGTGTCGCGGGAAGGACTCAACATAGGCCATTGGGGGGTGAACTCAGAACGTGATGGATGTCTATGATCGCTGGGAAGGTTGGAGCAATACAACGCCTAGGACTGGTGACTCGTCATGGACCTCTTGAGGTGAATATGCCGTTTCTCTTGTGTGGAAGATACGTACCGGTGAGGTGTTGCACCATGAGAAAGCCTCGTGGATCTTGCCGCAGAAATGACCTTTCACGTGAGCTCGTGACATTGGTGAGTGCATTCAACGCTCACGCTGACCCAGGGCCGAAAGCTTCATTCCATCTTTCTAATGTCAGAAGGTAATTCACTGGTATATGGTGAGCCTTCGGATAAGTAACCCTGGCAAAAGGCGTTCAGTGACCGAGAGTTAAATCCAACTAGAAGGTGAAGGAATCAGGTCGCAAATAGAATAACTTACCAATCTTACGTTCGACGACTTTTACGGCTGTCTTGTCAGTAGTTCCCCGTTAATCAAGGAACGGAACAACAACATACTATCGTCGCAGTCTCAGAATGGTGCAGGTACCGCCACGAAAACGAACGTTGTCCAAGACATAACTCCTTGAGAGTTGACAATCCTGGAAACAGCATATCCAAAACTCCGATGTCAGGGACACACATGAGATAAAAGTCCTTACAAGGACTCACTCAACGCTTCTTCAATTACATGCCAGTGTGAAGCCGATCGCGGCAAGAGGCAAATCTTGTGACTCCCGCATACGCAGATATGTGGCCATAACAGAGACCTCGTGGCGCCTCTTCCTCAATTCTCGATACCAGCGGAAGCGTACGGCGGATAGTCATTAGGGTATAACGTTTGCGCATTGAAATCTATGACGCTCAACAGGATCAGAGTTTGGCACTACGCCATAAAGTTGGCCACCTGTTGGCAGATATGTGTTCAGAATTCTAGTCATGAGCCAGCACGCCACCACTACACCCTATCAGAGTTTGCGTCGGTAGGCGCTCCGAGTCCGTACATAGTTCAGCTTCTCGGCGTCTTGACTATTTCGATCCAAAAACAGGAACACACACGTAGAACGTCCGTTGCGCCGAGCATGAGACCGCCAGTTCACGCAACTACCCGAGAACGTTAAAAGGGCCGTTGAAAAACTTCGCTGGACGTTACATAGGAAGGAAAACTTACGAAGGCAGGGTTTGCTCTGGTGACTCGCGAATATGTGTTGCATCTTGCCAGTTCGTGAGGTTTTGAATGTCGGTGAATAGAGTCAGGTTAAGCACATGACACGATTCGGATGACGGCCCATGAGTGATTACGTATCTGGAGACGAAGAAGCATGAATGACTTAGTGGTTGAACCACCTGCGCACCTCGGTTCATGCTTGTTGCTGGATGATGATCATAGTCTTTGCAAAAAGCTCGTCCCGAAGACCCAGGACACGGAGATGACCATGTCAATACCTTGATGGAGCATCCTCGCAAGGTTGTCTACTATAAACCGTACGGTACGCAGTGTCCGGCACCATTACGCCATGACTGTCCATGGATTCGGTCCAGGACTGCCAACGAATTTGGCTGATTGACCTGCTTCGGGAGAATGTAATGATCGCTGACGACGGCAGACATGAGACATTTTGACTCCAAAGTGGATGTCACTCACATATCCGTGTAGTCAAAGAGTCTATGAGGCATTGACGGAGGTCCGCGGTCTATATAGATTGTTCTGGATGACACGGAGATTTTCAGAATTGGTACGGATTTAGAAGTAGTTCACGGACTTTACCACCGCCGTGCTACGTCGTAGTTTTGGTACAGAAGCCGAGTATGCAAGTCATGCCTGGATACTATCTTCGACGAAGAGTGAATGATCACTTGTAGCCCGATCTTCATGAGCGCAAATGAACCCAGAAATCGGGTCGTATCGAGGATTTCTCTCAAGTTGGGCAGTCTAAAAAAGGCAGAAGTGTGATCCACCACAGTTGAACTTCTCTCAGTCATGCTGTAAACATGCACGTACCTTTACTCCGCCAAAACTTCGACGTTGCTCGATGACGATCCGAGTTATCCGTGACATCAGAGCCGAAAGCTCTTCAGGAGAACCGAAAGGTACAAGCCCGTCCTCCCGTCCAACTAATCTATCGTTCCTATACAGGAAATTTCTCGGGTTCTCGGGTCCTCAGGCGACAACGTCCACAACTTGAGTGTGGCCTATCGTTGAAATCCTGGCTGTCAGCATTTCACCGGTAGGCTCATCACCGATACATTTTTCGTATTTTTCCCAGATGCTTCCGTCTTGACTTCGCCAGCTTCACTGTACTTCGCAAATCCAAAAAGGTGAATCTTTCACTAAGTTGTGTGCTTAATATTTTCAGCAATTAGGACTGACTTTGCTTCAAAAGAGTGCGAACTTACCACACTAGAATCGTTGCAGCGAGCGTGCATCATCATGCATCACGAGTAGCAGAAACCGCAGCGTTGTATAACTCCACACGAAGGTCCTGGTTGAACTTCAATTCAAGTCTGGCTTGAGGCGTAGCCTACTAGCGCGCGCAAGACTCGGCCGAGTTATTTGAGCGCCGAATGAACTCCCGCTTACATCCGAACGGAAGGATGGACCGCAACAGTAGAATTGCACGAAACGGAAACGACAGGAAGGGTACAGACATTAGGTATGTAGTATAGTCCTGAACAGCCAAATATCCCAACAGTGACATACACACAGGCAAAGTGTACAATCGTACGTAGAAGTGTGAACCAAGAAGATGTCCGTAAGAACCGTAAACGAGGCATGAAAAGAAATTCAAAAGTCCAAATGATGCAACCGCATGTCCGTGGTGGATGGTGGTATGTAAAGTGTTCCGTGGGTATAGAAAACTGTACGTCTTAAGCCATGAGGATGACACCAACCGATGTGGCGGCCATGGCCACAAACAACATGCCCAACCTCGAGTTCGCCAAGAGACTGGAAGCGTCACCAGACTGGTTTCCGCTAGTATCAGTGTTGGTAGGTTGACCGGTGGAGGTACGGGAGGGGCTAATTGAGCCGCTTGAGGTCTGAGTGGTCGTCTGCAATAGAACATATCAGCAATTGGCCCTGAAACATCATGACCAGAGCGACAGGGCGAAAGGGAACGTGAAAACAGCGCAGATAGCAACAGTCACACACCGATGAGCCTGATCCGCTAGATGGCGAGGAGGAACCGCCAGAGGATGATGAAGACGAGCTAACCGGGGTTGTTGACTACGCTGACGTTCCCATGACCCATAACATGACCGAGTAAAATGACAGAGACACTTACAGCAGATGTAGATGTTGACGTCGGAGCACCCGAAACGGCGAGACCATTACCAATAGAGGTCAAAGTCGTGCACTGCGAAGAAGACGGAGCGGGATGCGCGGCTGGAGTGACGGGATCACCCTGGTGGAATGTCGAAGCACCATAGATGCCCATGGGCTGCGCGTGACAAGATGGCGTTCGATGAGTTATTTGTGTTTCGAGTGGAGTATAGAACCCACCTCTCCAGAGTCAGCAGCACAACGTTCAAAAGTACCGGCGTTATAATTGGCAGGCATGTTCCACGCACAACCCATCACGTCGTAGATGTGCTCACACCACTTCGGTGCCATAGGTCCCTCTTTGCAAGCACGGAAACAGAAGATCGTGGAGGACATGAAGTTCTGTTGTACAGGAGTCAGAAATAAGTCAGAGAATTGGATGCAATGTCGAAAAACTCACCGTCCATTCGTGCAGTTGTTGAAGTTGACCGAAGGCATTAGAGAATACTAACCCGCCAATCGGGTTACCTGAATTACAGCGTCATCAAACCATCAAACGAAGAGAAAGGAGGGAGCTCACCATTTCCGTCAGCGCCATGGGGATCCAACTCTCCTCCCTCATCGCCCGCGGGGATGTTGATTTTGGTCAAATCACCGATGCCAGTGATCTGGACGAAGTCAGGTGTTTTGACGAAGTGCGCTCCGGTAATCGCGCCGTCAGGAATGACGCGTGTGCCGTAGCCACCCTTGATACACCAGGAGACCTCAATGCGCTCAGTGTTGCCAATGACTGAGTCCGGACCTGGCTCTGGAGGAGCGAAAAGGCAGAAGTCATCTACAGAGTTGACTGAGGTGGAACATTAGCTATCGTCCCAGAGTTCAGAACTGCTCCGCTCACTGTAGGCATTCTGACACGTCGAGTTCTGGCTCTGACCAGTGCCGCACTTGTTGGTTCCTGTCTGCCCTTGCTCAGTGTGATCGGGGGCATTTGTCGGGAGATAGGTCGCGCTGTAGTGTTGGCCTTGCGCGAGAACCGCGAGGGAAGCAACAACCGTGGCGAAGGAGAGCATGGCGGGCGAGGATGGGGCAATGATGGGGGTCAGAAACAACGTCCAAAACAACGCTCCGGGCGGGTTTTATACGGCCAAATGTGCGGGCAGACACGACCGTTCAGGACAAGGTTCAGGCCAGAAGCCCCGGTTCGGCTATCATGCTAAGACTACTCACGTGACTTCCTTCGCTTTGAGAGTTTCAACTTTCAAGTTGGAGAGTTGAACTTGTACTCCATGAACCTTATGATTGATTTCATCCGCTGAAGTCTTCATATAGCGTTGATATAAAGGTTTGTCGGAGTGTTCCCATAAAACACACCGCTTGGCTTTGTTACTCATGGATTACTTATTCTTAGCATCAACTGGCATTGGTCATCATTGACGAGCCTGTGGTTGCTCGTCTGGCTCGATAGCAGTGGTTCAGATCTCAGAACTCAGCACCTTTTAATCTTGCTATGCTTGCGATGAGATTCAGAGAGTCACCTGAAGCGACTCCCTAGACGCTTCGATGTTTGATCCAGCACACTTCCAGGACGAGTCTCGACCGGTGATTTCTCTTCACGCGTCCTTCGTGTTTTTTAGCTGCGGAGGTGCTTAGACGGGTCACTGTAAAACCCTCAGATTGCATCTCGGTATTGAGTGCCTTCTCCGTAAGAATGTTATTTTTTGCTCTTCACTGATCCATCATCCAGTTTCGGGGCAGGGATACTTGATCATCGATCTCTCTGAATGATAGAGGTTAGCGGAGGGTATGGACTGTCATTTAGGTGAGCTACTCGGCTGTACTTCCGTACCACAATACTGATTTATTGCAGCTGGAAGTTGTGCCCCGACATTGGCTGCATCGGTCTATGGCGCCTATCTCGGGCCTGGTTCTTCCGTCGACTTTCCAGTCGTTCACACCAGCTTCCTCACGTAGGACCTTCATATTATGATCTCTAATACAAGGTGACGTTGTTACATTTTGCACTGCATTCTCCGAGGCGGTGCGCCTCGATAGCTCAGTAACGATTCGGAGGGTAATGCAGTGTTTAGCGAGAGACGCTGGGTCAGCTTGGACCCGTTTTCTCGCTGCTTAAGAAGTACGATACTAACGCAGTCTACTCACCTCGATACCACCGACGCATCGTTCAGCCCTTTCCAAACCATTCATATATTATCTTCCGCTTTAACTCGCCAGCGGCAGTCAACAACCGTTTCCCAATTGGACTCAACAATTGTATCTCCCAAGGCTTACCGAAATGCGTACGCCTACTTCCTTGTCTCTCATTATGTACGTTCATACCAATTACATCTCCAGAGGCCATCCGTAACATCTTTGGCTGGTGCCATAGCAAGCATGTTTCTCTGAATTTATAATCCCAACGCCGGAGCTGATCGTCCACGCTTAGTCACGCCACTTGGTTCTCGCCACAGTGCTTCGCCGAGGCGGAGACTCAGTGGGCCATCCCCCCAATCGCGTACTGGGGAGAGGCAGACGTTGAGATGAGAGAAGAAGAGACCCACAACGACTGTATGGAATGGTACGTGCCCTCCTTTACAGTCTCGAACTGGCTCGGAATTGATCACGTTTATTCCGCAGGACATGCGAGCCTACTGTGGCGCAAGAGCCACAGGTTTTGGTATTACTGCCAGAACCCATGGATGTCGACTCACTAGTCACCGTTCGTGAGGCCACCGACCTACAAGACATTGCGATGGCCGACGCAGAGACCCAAGCAGTTTCCCTCAGCGCGATCGTCACCGCCGAGGGACGGGCGGCGGCCTGTCGCCACCTCACCTCACTGAGGTGGAAGGCGACCATCCGCAACGGTATGACCTCTTTCGGGAGGCATATCACTCGAGGAACACCACCCTCGTACAACCGCGGCAAGTACATTGCCGCACACATCCTCAAGAAGCGAGAGACACGACCGCCACCACCAGCGAACAGCGGGTATACCCCGTCAAGATTTGCAAGCAAAGTGGTTGAGCGGGTTGCGCGCCGCATGAGGGTTGGCTGCGAGCGAGAGGCCCTCTCACCCATTGCCTTACAGCGCATGGCGAAGGACGCCATGGCGTGGTCCCAATGGCGAGACCAGACTACCTCCGGGTTGGAGGACTACGAAACGGTGGAGGCACGCGACGCTGTGGGGGCGATGGAATTTGCCTTCACATTCAAGTACCCACCTCAGGACGCCGAAGAGACCCATGCCGCCGAGGCTGAGGTCTTCCTTGATGGGCTATTGGACTTACTCCAGGCTGCCGACGCAGGTATGTTTTCTTCTCGGAATTATTCGTAATAACATTCTGATTCTTTGCCGCAGCGGAATACAGAACCCCTGCCTCGAACATCGACGAAGATGGATTAGTCATAGCATTCGCGACCAAGGCAAGCATCAAGGATGCAACCGAAGTAACATAGGCAGATGATAGCTGTCAGCGCTTTCCATTCCATCTTTCAGCAATTTTGCTAACATATATCCAATATTAGCTCTGTCATCGTACTCTATGCTACCACATACACCCCGCGCCGATAAATGGCCGTTAACAACGCGGATTGTGACAACAACAGCACCAAAGGCGCGCTCGGGCAACGAACGCCCGGAGTTCACCTCAGTGAGGACAGCGTCGCCCGGTCCCCCCATGTCTTCGACACGAAACGAAGAAGAACAAAAAGTAGCAACAGGACCCACATTTGCGTTCCTTCTCGGAGTGCTCCGATGAGGAATGAAGTGTGTGTTCTGCTTGTCTTTTGGTTTTCACTTCAACATTTCGATTCGCTCTCCGCGCAATTCACTTCGTCTTCGAGTTCTACCTGGGACTCTTCCTGCCATTGCTCATCTATTGTCTTCTTCACTCAGAACCGACGACACACGAAAGGACTATTAAGTGCTGGCTCAGCCAGAAAGCTGCGGATATCATTAGATCCAGGTGCGAGGAATACATTAAACGGACGTGATATACTGATAACTGATATGCGATATGTGCGGACGAGCTGCAAGAAAACGTGGTGATACAGCAGGGTATAATTATAACGAGTGAGGGGGGATATAGAAGGGATGAGTGGCGCAGTGGGAGGGTGCTTATGCCAGGTCCGCGAAGCCAACACGACCTTCACCGACATCGAATTTAGTGTAGACGTTGTTCAGGAATACGTCACCGACAATCCAGAAGTCTATAGGACTATCAGCATAACGATGCCACGGCAGCTGGAGAGGGAAGACTCACTGAGGGCGTTCGTAGCAGCAATACCACCAACGCAATCGTTTTCTGTACCATCTACCTTGCCCATGTTGAAGATCTCTGGAGCAATCCTAAACGCACGACCGCCGAAGCTGAGGCTAATCTCTGGCACGTTGTCGCATGGGACCGAGTAGTATCCTGCCCCGAGACCGGCGGATTCAGAGACGTTCTTCGCTCCAGGAATGGATTCGTAGAGTTTGTTAACGTTCTTGTGATCACCGAGGACCAGAGTAGTGCCAGTGTCGATAATGGATGCGACTTGGTTGATGACAACCCCGTTGTTTACAGCGATGGACTCCAAGGGAACTTGCCAGTACGCCTAAGAGGTGTATGCTCAGCATCGGTTGTGCACAGAAAGAACGGTGAAATATGAACCTGTTCGGTAACAGGCGCGTAGGTGAACTCGCCATTGTACAACTCAGGGTTTGCGCCACCAATGAAGAGCTCAGAGCCGGTAGCGTTGAGCTTGAATGAGAATGCAGGTTCGTCAAGCTGACCTTCAGCAATCAAATTTTGGATGAATGGTGGTTCTTGGAAAGCAGAGATAGCCGGAAAGCCCATGCCCAGCAATCCGTCAGCAAGGAAACGGTTCTTGTTGAATCCGCTGTTGAAGGCTGCTGCTGCGCCAACACTTTGATTCTTGGCCTAATAATAACAGACAAGAAGATCAGGCATAAACGGCGAAACCAGCGTAACTACTGGAAGGACGTACGGTGATGCCTCCGACAGAGACATCGTCTGTGTATATCACCCCGTTGACGGAAGAACCGTCACCATACCGCAGCATGAAGGGCTTCTCAGTGGCGTTGGAAGTAGAGCTTGCACTGTAAAAGCAGCTCAGCGGACAATAATACAATGCAGCAGAAAGCCACTCACTTGACATTGTAGACATGATGCCCTTCACAGTTGATATCCTTACAATCAGGACCTGGAACGAACAAATCGCTGCTCCCAGTATCAAAGTCAATGTCAAACTCCTGAGGAGGCGTTCCTATGGTAATCTTGCCATGCCACATCATATCGTCAACGTCAACGAGAGAGGTAGTGCCGGTTTCACGGAGGTCAAGGTGAAGGAGACTCAGAGCCTTGGCGCTGAGGCGTAAGGTGGGATGCCATGCGCCATGGTTGGCTTTGAATATATCTAGTCCGCGTATAATCTTCCTGTAAAGCATAGCAACGTTGAAGATAGGAACTTAGAGAAGACCAGTTGCAGACATACCCCGTTGACTGAGAGACATGCGCGCTCATGGCGTCAAAGTTCACAAACCCATTCTCATCAAGAAATCCACCCCGCTTGTTCAGAGAAACCTTGATTCCTTTGGCACCATCATGAAGGATAGAAGGGGTAGGAGCAGCAATGGCTAAGAGAGGCAGCGCCGTTAGGAGGGCACTTTCGAGACGCATTACTGCAGAGCGTTAGTTTTCGAGTTTCAAGTTGAAGATTCGGGAAGGATAACCAGGCCTGGAGACGATGTAAAGGAGAGGACGGATGTCAGACACCCAAGTTGAAGAGAAACACACCACCCCGCAGGAGCGGTATATATATGCGGTGGCTCTGAAAGAAGCGTATCTTAGCGAAAGCAACAAAATGACAAAACCGTCGCCGAAATCGCCTGCGCATCAAACGGGGTTTATCGGCAACACCGTTAGCGTGCTCCATTTCCTGAACGAGCCTCACAACCACTCCGCATTTGCGTCACGATGCCCAGTGATTTTGCCTGTTGTTGTTCTCGGGGAGGATCCTAGTGACGCGCCAAGCATTTCATTCGACCTCGTTTACCAACGTGTTTGTCGCGCTTGCCCTTGACCGCATGTCGCGGTGCACGCCTCAGAGCCAGAAGTGGACACGATGCCAGTGAGCGCAGTGGATGGACGACGCGGCTGGAATTGCAGTATATCAGGAATCAGGCTGAGGAAAAGGCAGGAAACGAAGATCATCGGAAGATGGACTCGTGGAAGTTCGAAGTGTAGTCGCCCATCACTCGGCAACAACCGAGGACAGCAGCCTCAAGTGTGCACGGGCGACCTGCATTGGTATAATGGCGATAAGTTTGAAGCAGCGAGTAGACTGGTATGAATCATCGAAGACAGAGTTCATGGGACGTAGGATCAGTGTCTCTTATCGCAGCGGGAGATCGGGAGGCCATCGGCACGAACAAAGGTGTAAAATTATACTTGGGGGATACGAATACATCATGGTCGGTCGTCTTGATCGTAAGGTATTGTCATGAAGAAGAGAGAGTTTGGAGAGCTCCGAATCCAAGGGAAAAAGAGCAACTACTAAGTATGTTGCCAGTCTATAAGTATACTATCATTCAATATTAGTGATCAACATCGTGGAATAAAGCATAAGACCCACCTCAGAAAACACATCGATACAGCACCAGCATGAAGAGGAAAAATCAACAAACGACCCATAGAGTCATATCCGCTATGATTCTGAGTTCACCATCCCTTCATCCCATGGAACGGAGGAGAGACCAAGACAGAACTCTGTCTCTGAGTTATCCCGCCCTCCGCGTCGCTGGTGGGGCATTTCTATCGCCAAGGCGACCTGGAGTGTACCGGATCGCTCGGACTGGTAGGCAGGGGCTTCGTACACGCGTGAAGAGTGCTTGTGAGACTCAGTTGGTGAATGCGAGCGACCGAGATGTAGGTAGTGGCGGATGCTGGATAGACGACTCGAATGTTGAGAGTCTGCGCTGGAGTCAATAGAGTTCATGGCAAAGAGGGGGAGCGGAAGCGGTGCGGGAGGCGGGATTTTGTGATCAGGAATGAATTTGGCAGACAGAGGCTAACAGCGAAGAAGAGTTAGATGCGACGTCCGAGTTAACTTGATATTGTACGCACCTTTATGTTCCCCCATTTTGCATCATAATATGAATTTGAATCTCCATCCTCCATTAACTCCAACTGTACGTCCCACAGCGGAGGCTTCTCGTCCAACTGTTTGTCTTCTTTGTTCCTGAGGCTCAGTGCGGCTGCCGTCTGCCCTCTACTGGGGTAAAATCGCCTCAAGATCATGAGCGCAAATGCTGCCCCAACGAGCAAGCCAGCACCCAGGAAGACCAGGATGAGGGGTGCGCCTCCTGTCGAACCCATCAACCCATTTGGGTTCGGAAAGTCACTGTTGGCTGCGGCCTGGGAGGGCGTCGGAGAAGGAGATGTCGAAGACATTTCAGTGGGCGCCGGGATGGGTGATGGGCTCGTTGTTCATCTAGAGAAACGACAAGGATGACGCACCTTATAGTCGAGGCTGACACGAGCGTTTTTGCGGCAGAATTCCGTTGTCAATGACAAACGGAGGCATCCGCAGTTGCCGCATAGCCCGGATAGGAAAATCCGTTCGCCCCTAACCCTCACGAAACCGGACGAGAATGTACGACGGTTGTTTCATGTGGTTGGCATGTTTCACTGTTTCTCCTCTTGAGTGTAGGATGTCAAGAACAGAGGCGCACTGGCGCCCAGTTTCGCGGGTGAAACTGGGAATCCAGTCCAGTCTCTCCTATTGTTCGTTCTCCGGTCATGAAAACTGCGCCAGGATCACTACGGCGGTGTCCGGATTCAGCGTGAGTTATGCCAGAGGACAGTCAGATTCGGAGTAAAATCCGACGCGGACTCGGACTCGCTACGAACTTCAGATAAGTATCACCTGTTACACGCATGGTCAATCCCAATACACTCAGAATAGTGCAGTTACGAGTACCAACAAACTTATGACCTCCAAGTAACCCAGAAGCCCGAGACAAGGTGACAGTCGGATTTTGGGACGCGTCAGGTTACAGCCAAAACTTGTCGCGTCAGTCACGTGATTAAATTGCTTACTGAAGATCGTCCGCGGCGAGCTTGCGTATCCTCTTTCTTCTCTTAACCATCATCATCATCCTTTGTTCCTATTGTGCATACACCAACATTTCAATATCATGTCGACCCCGCTGTTTGGAGGCGATACGCGGCGCAGACGCGAAATCAACCTAGGCGGATCGATGACGGCATCGACAAGTTCCTCGATCCTGCAAGATGCTAAGGCTCGAAGAGCGCAGAGAGAACATTTGAAACTTATGGAACAGAGTGCGACGCGGATTCAAGCTTGCTGGAGATGTTCAGTTGATCGCCGGAGGGTTAAGGAGCAGTTGAAGCAACGGTTTGAGGAGGACATCACGAGCACAACTGGCCTGCGGTGTCTCGTGCTCATTGGTAGAGACGAGGAGGTACTTGGGAAATGGTCTGGTGCGGTTGTCTCAGCAGGAGAAGGTACGCTCACTTTAATCTACCCACTACTACCACTCATCGGACCCTTAGACAGGTTGAGCCACTCGCTATCCGATCCGAGTTGGATTGCGTTACTTCCTCGCGCAATGCTTTTGTTGTTGGAGTCTGTAGCTATCAATTCACAGTAAGTTGCTGTTAGATTTGCCGTGCGGCGATTTCTCACCTCGTTTTCCCTCAAATCAAGGTCTCAACACGCCGCGAACCATGTTGCCGCTGTTAGTATTGTGGTGTCTCGTTCTGTCCCTGTCTTGAGCTATCTCCTACGACATGGGTACTACACCCATCTTAGCCGCGCTATAAGCAATATCGTATGTGTTAACGACCATTTACCCTCTGATTCCTCTGACCCGTCTACTGTTCCAGCCCGTGCGGGTCAAATCTACATCACCAGTGTTGCCCACTCTTGTCAGCTTGCTAGTATGTCCATACACAATTCTTGATAGTATGGACGACCCATACAAAGATGCTCTTCAAGACTTCGTGACAGCGATCCTGACAATTCCACTACTGCCCAATCGCCTTCCGGTCTCATCCCTTACATTCCTGGCGCCACGGATACCTTTGAGCGCCCTCCATTCAATAGATGTCGCGCGTGTCGTGGCTGTTACATCCTTAGAGCAGAAAATCCATCTCCTGGCTAACCTGTGCGCCTTTGCGCCTCCACGATATAGCTCTTTGTCTGCGGAAGCATTGACAGCTTACCTCAATCTCACGCTATCTGTGATGTCCTCCCTTCCGGTCCATGCTCTGGAATCGCCAAAAAGTAATGCGCAACCGAGCGTTCAACCAACGTGGTCAGATGGTTCTGATTCCGAACACGAGACTCTGGTGACCGTCGTGGACAACTTTTCTAACGTTCGCCTCCCCGAATTGGACAGCAAGACGCAAACTCGACTGCAAACTCTCCCTTCTCTTCCGCATCTTAACTCGCTCCTACAGGCGGTTCACCGCCATCGCACGGTCCAACCAACTCTGTTTTCATGGTGTGTGGCGCTCAGTAACGTTTGGCCGAAGAGGAGGGACAAGCTGTTCGGTGCTATGACCTTATATGGTGGTGGCGGCTTGGTTCGCGAGCTATATCGTTCGCACGTACGACCGTCATCATTGGGGCAGGATGTTGATTCTTCTACGCTCACGAGTATGTTTCGCTTAGGGTGTTTAGCCCCCTTTTTTGCTGACATCACTTTCAATAGGTCCAGCTCATGCAGCTTACTGGCCACCGCTTCTTTTCCTTGTGGAACTTTATACCCAAGCACTCCTTACCATGGGAGACGATGAGTTCTTCTCCACAGGTACCACTCAAGGAGCTCCACGGAATCCGTTGACGGTGGACGAGCTGAAGTCGTTTTCACGCCAACTTCTCAATATCGCATTTACTCTGTATTGGCGAGAAGATCAGACAACCATGAATGCTGGTGTCATACCTGGGCAACTGAGCCTGAAGTGGGAGAGCGTTCGTCAGAAAATCACGGACTGCTTGCAGGCGATACACACCCGAGAGTGAGCCAAAATATTCCAAATTCCGGATTTGTTTCATGCTGAAGAATTGTTTTGCAGTTCTCGTCGGCCGTTTGTTCCACCTGAGCATTGGCTAGTCACGGCGGAATTGGACATGGGGCCGTTCATTGATGCTGCTATGTAAGTCAACCTTCCCAAGGCTCGATTCCCACGTTGCCCATCCTGATTGATCAATTCAGCTATGAAGAACGCCACATCGAAAATCCAGAAGGCTCGCGTCCCCTGTCCAAACGCCAGATCGCAGCACTTTCACCTCGACTTGGTGTCCTCAACAATATCCCCTTTGCCATTCCGTTCGAAACCCGAGTTTCCATTTTCCGCTCGTTCATCCAGAATGACGCGATGAACCGAGGGTTCAGTAGGTATTCCCACCAGGGAATCTCTCGCATCACCGTCAGGCGAGAGAGTATAGCGCAGGATGGGTTTGATCGGTTGCAGGGGATTGACTTGAAGGGTCCTATTGCGATTACGTTCATTGATCAATTTGGACAGGAAGAGTATGTCGGTTTTTATTGCTGAATCTTGTGATTGTGTTTCTGATTATTATTTTGCAGGGCTGGTATAGACGGTGGTGGCGTGTTCAAAGAGTTCCTGACGGCCCTTTGCAAAGAAGTCTTTGATTCTGACCGTGGATTGTGGCTCGCTACGAAGAATAACGAATTGTACCCAAATCCACACTCATATGCGATTGAAGGTGCGTCCCATCTGCTTCTGATTTCAGCGAGCCACAGCCATTGACATCTTTCTCTCTTCGCATAGCCCACAGTTTGAACTGGTACCGTTTCATTGGACGTATCCTTGGTAAAGCCCTTTACGAAGGAATCCTTGTCGATGTCGCCTTTGCCGGGTTCTTCTTGGCGAAGGTCAGTGTTCATGTCTGATACTAACTCAAATGGCAAACTCACAATGAACAACCATAGTGGCTAGGAAAACAAAGCTTCCTCGACGACCTGGCATCTCTTGACCCCGAGCTCTACCAGGGACTTATCTTCCTCAAGCACTACACCGGCAACCCAGAGGACCTGTCACTGAATTTTACCGTTGCCGAGGAAGGTGCGCACTTGATAACGTGATGGAGCATTCACATTACTTACCGTTCCATAACATAACAGAATTCGGTGTCACGAAGTCGAGACCACTCATTCCGAATGGTGAAAACATCGCTGTCACGAAAGAAAACCGACTTCAGTACATCTACCTTGTGTCCCATTATCGCCTCAATAAGCAAATCAGACAGCAGAGTGATGCTTTCTTCGATGGTCTGTCGGAGATGATTGACGCAAAGTGGCTTCGGTGAGATCCAAATGGGTCGCCTGCATCATCGTTCTCCGACTGATCCGACTTTTGACAGTATGTTCAATCAGCAGGAGCTGCAAATCCTGCTCGGTGGCGTAAACGCGCCCATTGATCTCGACGATCTAAGAAGGAACACAAAGTACGGTGGATTGTACAGCGATCAAGACCCGACTATCCAGAAGTTCTGGAATGTCGTCAACTCGTTTGATCACGAACAACGTCGTCTCTTGCTGCGATTCGCCACAAGCTGCAGTAGACCCCCTCTACTCGGCTTCAAAGAACTGGTTCCCAATTTTGCCATCCGTGATTCAGGCTCTGATCAACATCGTCTGCCCACCGCTAGCACATGCGTCAACCTTCTGAAAGTACGTCGCATGTTAAGATACATTTGCCGTTTCATGGCTCACTTACGTCTTTCCAGCTCCCTCGATACACAACAGAAAGGACTCTTAGGGAGAAACTGCTGCAAGCTATCAACTCCAACGCTGGGTTCGACCTATCGTGATCGTCCTTCCTACTACCCATTCACACATTGCTTCCGCTCCGAGTTGGTATCCGTCATCGTTTCTATTAGACTTCCCGACTTCCTGCATGACGAACCGTATCATCGCGGTTGTTGTCATTCCTAGGTGTACACACGGCTTTCTTCAGGTATCAACGTCAATGTATCAAGTAAACCATCATTGTATCTCAATGTAGATCTGGAGCTTTCAGTATGACGCTGGTTTTTTCCTTCTTCAAGACGAAAGCACTTGTAGACGATCTTTTCACATCTTATCTTGAACATGAGCGGTCCGAGGACCACGCCTCCGATCTCTTTATTGACATCCTCATCGTCGCCTTCGCTATTTTCATGCTCCTGACGGGAAATTTTCACTTCTTCGAGCGAAGTAAGCACTCAGCCAAGGTCAAACTCGAACACGGTCCCTTCGTTTCCTATCGTATAATTGGACAACCATCCATCGCACGCAATACTGACCTTTCAATGGGTAAAAGATACTCACCCAGTGCCGCCACCTCGCCCATATGATCGATGTCGTCAACGCTGGATGTTCCTCCATTCGGATAATCACCGGGCCCTTGGGACGGGGCGGAGGAGGGGTTTTGTGATCAAGAAAACTGATAACGGGCGGTGTGCACCCGCTTTATCGAGACTTGTGGCTATATAAAAGGTGTCTTTGGACGCTTTCGCTACGTTTCTCCCCTCGAACCTACGCTTTTCCTGAACATCCAATATGCCCGCCTCGAAGACTGTGAAGCTCAATACTGGGGCTGAGATGCCCACTCTGGGTCTTGGTATGTCTCGCACTTTCGTTCTCATGTGTTCAACGCTCATCTTTGCTCCTGCATCATTGTAGGAACATGGAAATCCGGACCTAACGAAGTTGGCAACGCTGTCGAGGTCGCTTTGAAGAACGGATACCGTCACATCGATACCGCCACTGCATACGGTGAGCAGAAAATCTAAAAATACCATCGCCTGAATCTCACTGAACCTGAATTTGCTATTGGTGCAGGCAACGAATCGGAGGTTGGCGCGGGTATTAAAGCCTCCGGAGTCCCGAGAGAGGAGATCTTCCTCGTTACCAAACTCACGAACTCGGACCACAAGAACGTCCCACAGGCTCTTGAGAACTCGTTGAAGGCTTTGGACACACCTTATCTTGACCTATGTAAGCACCGCGTTGTCATTTGCTACTCCCGGATGTGCGATGTTGTGTGTGCGCGTTGCTGATGGGTGTTTGCGCGTTGTTGTACAGGGTTGATGCATTGGCCTGCTCCGAGCTTTCCAGACAACAAGCCGGATAAGTCGCACAACTGGATAGACACATGGAAGGCGATGGAAGCTGTGTACAAGGCGAACCCCGACAAGGTCAAGGCCATCGGTGTTTCGAACGTTTCGATCGACTTCTTTGAGATTCTGCTCAAGGAGGCGACCGTCATCCCTGCGGTTAATCAGGTGGAGTTGCATCCGTATGTTGATCATTCGGCGTTTTCTGCTGGTGATGTTCTGACGAAGCTCTGTGAATGTATGATAGATCCTGCTTCCAGGAAGACCTCGTTTCGTACTGTAGGGAGAAGGGCATCGTCCTCACCGCTTACTCGGCCCTCGGTTCAGACGCATCTCCCCTTCTGACAAACCCAGTTGTGGAGAAGATTGCGAAAAAGTACGACGTCTCTACCGCCAACGTGCTGCTCTCCGTACAGGCCAACCGTCCTGGTGTCACTGGTACGACCTCTCTCCAAAGATAGTTTTGCCTCCCCCGGACTGACTGACTATCGTTATTACAGTCTTGGCCAAGTCTGTCACCCCGTCTCGCATCATTGCCAACCTCAAGATCGTCGACCTCACAGAAGAGGACATCAAAGAGCTTAGCGAGATTGAGAAGACCAACCCGCGCCGTGTGTGCACACCTTGGTGGACTGGATGGGGAGACCTTGGTTTCCCCGACATGAAGGGCAAGGCACCTTAAGCGACCTTTGGTATTCGTTTGGGACTAACGTTGGTGTCGGAAGGTAAATCAAGGTTATGAAGTCATGTATTCTTACTACAACTTGTGGCGAAGACTCAATGTACATCTTTTATGCGCAATGCATGTGGTATCTGGGGTAACTGAGGGTGACTTGTGCGTGCGTCAAAACCGAAGTATGTATCAGGCAAAAATACGGTCCAAGGCTCAATATTCAATGTTCACGTGGAACGAAAGACTACTCCTCCTGGAGACTGAGTGGTTTGGGAGCACTAGTATCACATCCAAGGAACCACAACTCCAAGGTAGCTCCCGCCCCAAGAGCACTTTTTCGCCTCTTCGTGTACTCATCCGCTCAGCCGAGTGATAGGGAAGCCTTCAATTATACAACAAGCCCTGTAATCTATGTACAATGATGATTGAGAGCAAAAAGATCATGCAAAGAGAGTGACGGAGGGAGGAGGTTCAGCGCTGCAGCACGAATGCGGCCAGACAAAGATGCGCTTTGCTTCGTTTTCGAAAGCATGAAACATTCAACGACCGCAATAGATCCTCAACCAAAACGTCTGTTTGAGACGATCCCAAGCCTAGATACCGAGAGAATAAACATAACACATCCATTTCCATCGTACCCTCTTTATCCACAGAATTCATTGCCCGGGCAACCGATGGCAGTACCAAAGACCCCACCGTCGACCTTGGCGATGGCCAGGAGGGCCTGGAAGACACCTCCGAGACCCTCACCAGCGAGGAGACCCGCAGAGATAGCGAACATGTACATGTCGTATGACTTGGGGTTGCGCTTGAGCCAGATGTAGTTGAAGACGGAGCCGGCACCCATGGCGATGGGGTAGAACACCTGGGGGACGACGAATGCGAGACCGATGGCGTTCCAGTTGGGGACGTAGACCCAGTACTTCTTGGGGATGAAGAGGTGCTTGACGACAGCGGTGAGGACGGCAGCGATGGCGAGACCGATGGCGGTGTAGCCAGACGAAGGAGGGATGGCTATAAATTGGAGAGATTAATTAGTCGGCACGGTGGGTGATTGTAAAGATGTAAATACGTACGGAGCTTGGGGCTGGTGACAGCGACGGCAACAGCTTGCCATGCAGCGACGGAGGGAGCACCGTAAGTGCATGCACCATCAGCGGGAGGGTACAAGATACAGGGGGTGGCAGTGGTGAAGAGAATGAACAATCCGACGTTCAAGAATACAGCGACGAGAGAACCGAACAGCTGAGCGATGAACTGGTTCTTGGGCTTCGCGCGGAGGAGGAAACCGGTCTTCAAATCACCGGTCATGTCAGTGGCCTGAGCAGCAGAACCGGCAGCGACAACACCGGCAGCCAAGTTGAGCATCTGAGCCTTGGGGAGGGCGAGGCCGGAGCCCTTTCCGATACCACCGAAGATGAGCTGAGAGGCCTTGGCGACGGTGGAGACGGGGTTGACATCAGTTGTTCCGGCGGACTGGACACCGATGAAGGAGAAGGCGAAACCGAGGATGAGGGAGAGGATGGCAGTGCCGACGTTCATGTGGAACAGGGTGGCGAGGATGGCAACGCACATGACTACGGACGCAATGAGACCAGGGAACCACCACAAGAAGGGCACACGGTCCTCGAGAGGGGTGTCATCGTCCTCGGTGACCTCCTCCTTGAACCAGTGGAGGGGGTTTCCGCTGATCTTGAAGGAGGCTCCGCGAAGCTTCATGATGGAGGGGAGGGCACTCATGAACATGTCAGCGAACTACAATGAAAGGATTTGTTCAGTTCAAACCCAGAGTAGGAACATCAGAATCTAGACTTACGGAGTAGAGCAACATGATGAGAACACCAGGCCAGAGAAGCCAGTAGCGAGGGGAAGGGGCAGTGATATATTTGGACGGGTCCTTGAAACTAAGGGCACCGTATGACACCAAGGGGAACTCGTCAGAGGAAGGAACACCGACAGCTTTCCCGGTCGCGACGAGTGATGGAGCAATGATACCCCAAGCAAGAACAGCACCACCGACTGGAGAAAGTCCATGAGAAGTTGCGACATATCAAGGTAGATGTAACTTACGGAAACTCCAACTCGCGTTCAAACCGGAAAGCATACCAGCACCGAAGAAGGCGGGAGTGACTGGAAAGTAGGCGGTGAGATCACGTCCACAATGGAAAATTATTTGGACACTTACACTCAATGAACCAGCCGTAGTTCTCGAGGGAAATGATGCTGGTCCATCCGAGGCGGTAAAGGGTCCAACCAATGTGCCAGTCGAAGATGATGCCGGGGGCATAGCCAGTCGCAACTTTGTAACAGAAGGTGACAATGAAGGAGTAGAGCAATGCAAGGGACTTCTTCCTGGCAGCAATTGCGCCAGTTCGTCCGTGGTGGAGGGCACGAATGGTGTACGCCGTGGCGGCGGGAGTGGGGAAGGTGAGCTTCTGGTTGATGATGTAGTACTTGCGCAGAGGGATGACGAAGAAGACACCGAAGAAACCAGCAGTACAGGTGAGGGCAACGAGTTTGCCAAAGTCGCTCTTAGGCAGTTGCGAGAGTAGGTCGAGACGGTACATGGCAGGAACGGCGCTGACGAAGAGGATACCAATACCACCGGCAGCGGTTGCAGCTGACTGGACGGTACAGTTCTCCTTGGGACCGAACTCGCCGCCACCGAACCACGAGAAGAGACCGGACTGGGGAAGAGCCTTGGAGAGTGGCTTGATGATGGCAAAACCGAAGATAGCCTGTGGAGTATCGGGAAAATGGTCAATGTGATGCAATCGTTGAAGGAACTGATTGGGCACATACACCGAACAACTGCAGAGGAAAGATCGATCAGCTGCATTCACAGGTTCACATGAACATGAGACTTACTTGAGGGCCGAAAGTGAAGCCGGTCTTCAATCCCAAATAGATGTTGGAAGCACCGACTAGGAAAAACAGGCGTCAGCGAGGATCATGGTGCACACGACAAGGGTCTGCGTACCAACTGCACCCAGAACGGCACCAACCAAGAGAGCACTGGATAACAAAGTTCAACGCCCAGTCATTTGTTCGATTGCGGGCGTATCACGCACCGAACGGTGAGCTGATGTGTCTCTTCAATGGCATCAGGGTCAATGGGGAATGGCTTGGTCCTGAGGTGAGGGGGGCATTTAGTGGGTCGGTTGCATTGCAGGGTAACAAAGGGTACTCACACATCGTTGACGACACCGTCATCATCCTCGACGAGGAGGGACTCCTCGTGGTGCTTATCAGCTTGCTTCTCATCCGCGTACTCCTCTGTGGAGGGCGAGCGACGTTGCTCGGGGGCTACACCGGACATCGTTCGCAGTGTGCGAAGGGGTAGGAGAAGAAGGGAGGGACCGAGTGGGAAAAGATCAGCTGGGAGAGCATGGTGTCCGCTTTATAGGTCTCATCTTGTGGTATCGCACTCCCACAGCAGCATCAAGTGCTTGGGCGTTTGGGTGTAGAGGAGGCACATGGAAATGTTTGATTTGATATCCGCCAAGCGAACCATTTTCTCCATACGACATGTGCCTTTGCGGAGGCATATGCTGCACCGGACTAAAATTGAGATCCAGCACTGATGCATACGCGACAGCTGTCCTGATGGAGGCGTGCGCCAGCCACCCTTCCCAGCACTGGCTGCACCGCTGCACACCGGCGAAGGCGACAGAGAACGAGACCACAATTCTGCAAAGACATCATGATCATACAAGATGATACAATCATGCACATTGAGCCGAGAGCCAACCGAAAGTGATGATATGCGTACGCACCGTTTGAATTCCTCAGAAGTTTTCGATATTTTTCGCAAATTTTCGGGCGCACTTACATATCGTCCGTAACGCCGACGCCCATACGGCGCCGTCGACGTCGAGGGATCCATCTCACAGAATGCCACTGGAACCCACTGGAGACATCCAGAGGGGCGGTTGGAGAAATTGGTTCAGAAAATCCACGCTGGCACAATTGAGTTCATTCATCAGCCAGATCTGTCATGCAACCGATGGCAGAGACGACTCGGAGCACCGTACCCCAGCCCGGACAGACAAGCTCCAGGTTCATCTTTCTCCAGCACCCTACTCTCGCAAGCGTACCTGATTCCGACCGAGTCATCTTCACTCTGTGCAGCTGCAGGCCAAGGTCTGGTAGTCTCGTTCCCAGCCGTTCTCCAGGACACTCAGCAGCCCGGACAGGTAAGACACAGCTCCCGCCACAGTACCGGGGACATCCGAGCGGGGATCAAAAGTCCGTACCTGAAGAAAAGCTGAATCCGAGTTTTGTCCGGGCTGCTGAGTGTCCTGTAGAACGTCTGGTGCATTTGGTGGGCGTTTAGGACCTCAGTGACATGACATAAGGTGTTACGTGTCCCACGGCTCGAAAGGGGCAGCTCGAGTGACGATGTGTTACTCCATCACGCTGTCCTCTCAGTCAACTTGAAGCCAACGCAATGCAAAACACGCATTCTAAAGCATTTCTAAGCCTGAAAGAAGCTGGGGGGATGTTTTGACAAGGATTTGCGAGTTTCTGGCAGCACTGACCCTCTTCAATGCACCTTGAACCAATCCAACACAGTAGAGGACAAGTAGGGGGTCTTGTGAGTTGCCAAATAGCCCCCCAGTTGCGCATTATGCTCATCGCCCCAGTAATAAATGTATAACGTCTACATCGCCTGCCTCACATGCTAGGTACTTTTGTTGAAGGGGGGAAACCCCCTCCAGAGAGGAAATCTTATCAAGGTCTTATCAGGCGATGTGACTGATCGTCACTGAGGTCCTTACCGCCCACCAAATGCACCAGACCCTCGATAAGGGAGGTACGAGCGTTCGAGGGGATGGAACCGAGACTAAAGGTCTGGGTGTTTTTGCACGAGGTCGTTCCGTTATCAACCTATCCTGGGAGAATTCGAGCTTCCGCGATCGTCGAAGGCATGTGTATCGCTGTATGGTACCTGAATTCATGCATAACCGCCGGTCCTTTCGACTCTCAAGTGACGATAAGTTTCTTGTGTGATCCAAATTTAGAATGCGAAGAAAGGAACAACACAAAACATGCACAAGTACGAAGAAACCCTGGAATGCTTACCTCTGTGGCGTCATCAGGATCCTTGCCGAGATAGTGACTGACGGAGGGAGAAGTCAGGTAAGTGCATGCTGCTATCCTCACATCCTTCGCAGTCTAAGAGATTCAGGGTGTGGATGCGAGAAATGAAGAAAAAGTGTTTCGCTGGGCTTTCGCCTTGTCAGAAGCAACTCAGAATGGCTGCGGGTGGGCGCATGTACAGTAAGGTGACAATCTTGAACCCACTTCATCTGGTCAATAAAGCCAAGAGTTAGACTGACTTGGAACAACGGGCCGTTGGCATCTACAGCTCGATTTCAACAAAATTCAACGGGCACTAGTGAGCTCACTCGCCTGACTATGTATGTCAATTGTTATAAACCCGCTCACATTCAAGGAGAAGGCAAACAAAAATCAACTCGACACAGGCTTCACTCTCATGACGAAGCCTCCATAAAATCCGCTACCTGCGGTGGGTGTGGTAAGTTTCTACCAGTATGCATTACTGAACCAGTAAGTATTCCAAAGTCATCATAGCCATGTACCTCACGCCTCCGAACCCCGAATGCAAATGGAATAGAACTCCCTGACTCAACTTCAAGTACCCGCCATACCAATGACACCGACGTTGTCCCGAATCTTCGCAATCTCACTCACTGACAACTGTCCTTTACTCGCTCTGAAGAAGTCTTCCCATGCTGTGGCAGCATCACTGCGATTAGGGAATTCCGCCCTGTAACATCCCAACAGCCAATTAAGGAACAGTAAACACGTCAGTCACACCTCAACGTTCGCCATCAAGTAAAGTTCTGAACACGCACGTCAAGAAAGTATACAGACGACTCCAGAAGTCCGGTTGGGAGACAGTTGTGTGGTACGAAGACTCTATCGTAGGTCCGGCTATGGGTCCAGTCACAGGAATGCTCGACGTATCCAGGAGAAGGGGAATGTCCACCATTTTCTCGTCGGCGGTCGGTGTAAGCGAGGGTGATGGCGACAGGACCACGGAGGGAATACGCGTATGTCCACGTCGCGTCGACGGCTGTTCAGGGAGCAAGGTGATATGCTCTGGTCCGACGGGTTCCTTGCTTGGAGAGCTCGTGAACGCGGGTGGAGAAGGCGGCGCGGTATCCGTTGGGTCCCAGTGGAATCCTGGCTTCACCATTAGATTTACAGTGTCACCCTCCTTGACATCATACTCCTTCAGCAACTTCGCGTCAGCCAGAGCCTTGCCTTTGATCAGCAGACGCTGTACGTCCGCTGGTGGTGCTCCGGGTTTGGAAGCGAGTTGTGACTTGATGGTCGCGATGGTATCGGTGCTTTGGACGGATAGCGAGTACGATTGTGCTGGTTTCGTGGATTTGATCGTTATGTTAACGGAGCCTGTAGTAGAGGCAATCAGCATTTAGCAGACAATTGAGGCATCTTTCCGACACTTACCTGACGGGGCTGTGTCCGCATGTTTGGGTTCTGGAGGCGATGGAAGATCGACCTACGTGCCACCCGTCAATGGATATGTTGGAATAGACACCATGAAGGACACATACAGGGCCTAAGGGAATTCTCTTCAGCGTGTCCTGTGGGGGTTGTTGGTGATCGTCCCCGAGCGTCACTGGTTGTGCGGATAACCCTGCTGCAAAGTTCTTGACAAACGCGTACTCTGCCTGTCTTGACTGTTCCGTTGCCATCTGATATGTCGTCTGCGTTTCTCGAGGGAGAAAAGAGGCTAAAATATGGAATTGGGAGTCGGGAGCGGCTCAAGGTCTATAAAGGGCAAACGTCACGTCGAGGCGGTGAAAGTCACGCGGTAACGCCAGTTTCTTCTTTAGGAACGTGTGAGCGTCACATGTGACCCCACCTCTTCCACCACGGAAAGTCGTTGGTGGCTGTAAACTCGACAAACAACCATGGCTGTATGTGGTTTTCCATGAATCTTTCTTGAAACATCCGCTGACATCTCAATTGCAGTCTGGGTTTGGCGTTAGCGGAGGTACTAAGCTACTGCGGAATCTTGGAAGGCTTGTAAGCTCATTGTTCTAACAGGAACCCCACGATGCTTTGCGTTCTGGCAGGAGTTCTCTAAGGTGCGGTGGCAACGTCTTAAGATTTGTTGACATTGAGAGCTGAAAGGCGTTTGCTACTATTGATAGTGCTACGCATCGACAGAGAGCCCAGGACAGTGCCGTGCACAGGCAGATGACTACTTAGAGTGCCTGCACCACACGAAAGAGGTATGCCACTCTCGCCCCTACGCAATCACTTGAAATCCTTATACTCGTTTTCCTAGATCGCGCGTGCGAAGGCTGTGAAGGCGGAGTTCGTCAAGAGGGCTGAGCACCAAGCCACAGAAGGACGCAAGGCCGCAGACATTCTGGCAGATGGGGTAATTGTGGGAGTGGGTCTAATCCAGAGGGAGAAGTCGAGCGATGCGGCGCACTCATAACCAGTTCGTTATTGTGTCAATTTATCTGCTTTGGATTGTTTTATCCTTCAAGAGTCAGAACGCTTTTGTAAGGGCGCCTATTCATCAAGAGAGCTGAGGTAGATGATTTGTCTCGTCAGTCAGTTTCGCCAGGCAGTTGGACCACTTGGCATGTACGAGGCGTGTGGACACAGGTGATCCAATGTCATATTCCTTCCTTTGACGACAATGGCTGTGTCTATTGAGAACGTATTTGTCTCTTGCCATATCCACGTGGGGATTGTTGAATGCCACGCGACTTTCGCCTGCCAGCGAACTTCGAAGTTCAAACTGACATCCCTTGGTTAGCAACCTGCACCCACATTTTTCTGATCACGCTGGTAAGTCCGCCATTTGAATTACAGTTTGTGCTATTCGTAACGTTTAGTGCAGGTTAGATATTTCTAACATCAGGTAGGATTTTGTTGGGTTCCCTGTTCACTGAACTGAAACCCTGCCGTGAAGACAATGGATTTATATTCAGCAACGCTGGAAGACCTGAATCGGGAAGATTCGCGTCTCACGCGCGAGATAGCAAAACTGTACGACAGTTTAGCAGATGTACGATGCCGAATGAACACCTTCACTTCGGTGTCTCGTTTGCCTCCGGAAATCCTCCTCGAGCTGTTTCGCCACGCACTTTGGGGAAGTCGATTCTCTGGCAAGTACAAGCGGACCGCATCCTCTCTCCCGCAAGTCTGTCGCCTGTGGAGAACTATCGCTCTTGGGTCGCCCAAGCTGTGGAGCTATATTGTTCCTTGCAGCGAGACTCTTTCTTCCTCGATGATCCTTCGTGCCGCGAATCAACCACTCCGCATCGTATGGGATACAGATCAAGAGAGACCAACTGCCTTGGACCACCAGAAGTGCCTCGATGGATATACACTGTACACCACTATTGCGCCCAACACCAACCGCATCGTCGAGCTTGACTTGACACTCAGACGCGGATCCATGGAAGATGTTGCAAGGTGCATCATGGAAGATCACTGGGAATGCTTGCAGCGTCTCGCGCTCAGCTACAGAGGGTACGAGAACTATGTCCTGGACCTCCATTTTGCTGGCCACCCACCCTCAGACCTACGTCACCTCGAGTTTACGAATGTCGTCCCTAAGCAATGTGAGAATGCGGGCGTGTATCGAAACATCCGCTCCCTTCGTTTTCTCCTTGACCAGGCTGCGCCCGCGTATACAACCACTCTCCCCACCATGTCTCAGTTGATGGATGTTCTCCGACACTGTGGTCGTTTGGAAGAACTCCTTCTCTGTCGGTTTAGCGCGAGGCCTCTGTCAGATCACGGACCTGCGTTACAGAGCTCCCCCGAAGGCATAGTTGACCTCCAACGTCTACGGGTATTGAAGATTGTCGACGTCATCGATGTTGACATATCGCACCTACTTGCCCATCTCGTGATACCGGAAGCCACTCAAGTATTACTGAGGCCATCGTGGAGACCTTCCTCAGGCAGTCGTAAAGACGGATATTTATCGTGCCTTCCTCTTCCAAATCCCGACGTCAACGTTCTCTTCCTCCGCTCAGTCACTGTCTTGCACATTCACGGCCCAGCAATGACGAGATCTATTCCCGAAGTCATCGCCTACAAGGACAGCTACCCTGGGGCAAACACAAGCAGCTTCCACGTTCGGAGATATCTGAACTCGGCGCGGCGGAACCCCATCTTACATCATCTTGAACTTTCAACGATCTTCCGAAACACGCTACCTCAGTTAGGACCTACATTTCGGAATAGCCCTCTGTGTTTGCTCAAGCTCAAGCTTCCGCTGAGCTTCATGCGTTCCGTTACACCACAGGAATGGGACGCTGTCTTTTCGGACCTTCCTTCCCTCAAGGCGCTTCGATACCATAGACTACCCGAAGAGCCGTCGTATGGTGAATCGCCAGACTATACCTTCTTGCTGCCGTTACTCTTCATTCTTAGTCGCGATGAACGGCGTGTAACTCCCTTGTTAAAGGGTATTTACCTTCAGGGTCTTGGCGGGGAGATTGCTCGCGGGCTCCAACCTTACTTAAGGCGATGCATGGAGGTTCGGATGGCAGAAGTCCCATCGTTCCAGGTATTCGTCGACAGGTTTTCGCTGGGCTCGTCTTGATCTATCTCGTTCAACTTGAACAAGATGCGTGTTCGCGACTCTAGAGGAGACTTTTCCGACGCATTGATTCATTGACGAATGTAGCACGGCAGAGCCGTACGGTCTATTTTCGCACCACACCTCAGTTTGACCTTTTCTACCACATCTGTCCTTACTGTAATACCTTTTGTATTCGTAAATGTATACCACAATATTAATCCTCACATTTCATTCACGCCCTCTGGGATGAGGTACGCATGCTTATGTTGAATCGGCAATGGCCGAGCTCGTCTGCATTTTCGCGGTTTGAGCACAAAGTCTCAAACTCGTTGTTTCCCTAACCCCTGGTTCATCCATCCTGTTTCTGACTCTCATATACTTTCTTCACCACCGTCGTTATTTCAGAATTGTGAGTGTCTTCTTTTCCGCAGAACACCGCGACAACGCCGCTCGTGTCATTCCACCAGAACTTGCTCAGTGCTCAGGAGGTTATCATATCTTGGAACGTGATATCATGGCTTCCTGTCAATAGCTGTGCAGATTCCTGGGAGGAAAAGTGACAACAGAATCCCACGTTGATACCTTCGTGGATTGCAATGTTGTCCCCGTGGCAGCGGCGACCATTATGTGACTCAAACCGAATTCGCTGACGCTTCCCCAACTATAGAATCAGATTGACATCAAGAGGTCATGACACACTGGCACGGTGTAGGCTCGGCCAATTCGCCCATCATCATCTCCGACGATGAAGACGAAAACACGGTCGAGCGTGCGCTCGAGGACAGATTGTCTGACTCTCGGGATGTCTCGGAAGAAGATCAACTCTGGAACGGACAGTACGATGAAGAGGAGTTCAAGTCCTTATCACCAGGTGACTTCATAGGAGTAGCAGACGAGGGCGAGATCATGGACGGTGCGCCCTCAGTTTTCCCTCTGTTGTTTGTGACTGGATTTGAGGGTTCCGCAGTTCACAGTGCTGGGCATTGGACACAAGAACCGGAACGGAAGCGCAAGCGACCGAGCGATATTCCTATACCTTCATATCGACATGGAGATGACGGTTTTCATATCCCCAAGGTCTCGCTTGGTGTCCCGAGCTCGAGGAAGAAGCAGAAGATTGGACAACACCAGCAACAACTTCAAAACGTGGACGCGAACGGAGAAAGTAAATCCGCCAGGAAGAAGAGACGTAAGCGTGAGCGGCTGGAGGCCGAAGCTGCTGCTCTTGGTGCCGTTGTGAGGGAATCTTTGCCTGAATCTGCGCTGCCTCACAGACGGTTGGAGAAATCTCAACCCCCCGCGCCACCCTCGCAAGGTGTGGCCGGACCCAGTCGTGTTGACCTTCCGCCACGGTCGCCACCCCTTACTTCTCGCTCGGCCCCCCTCGCGCCGCAGGAACTCGACCCGTTGCCTGCTCCTCTGGACCAGATTCCATTCAACTTACAACTACCTCCGATATTCCCTCTCACGCCCGTCCAGCTTCCACCTTTACATGTTTCGTCATTTTCGGGTCTTCCACCATCCCCCTTCTTTCCCATTCCACCCATGATGGGTCCTCCCTTCGATCTTGGTGCTATGCTTCAGGCTTCCATGATGCAAACCATGCAAAATAACCTCTCCCTTGCTCCGCATAATGAACAAGCGAATAAAATTCAGTCATTTGGCCATCAACCTTCCGCGCTACCTCGTAATGTGGTGAAGAAGATCATAGGCATGACAGCAGACCTAGATGAATCCAAAGGTCACGGGATATTCTCGGCCACAACCACGTCTCCTCCTACAGATCGCGCTCTCGTCATGGAGTGTCTCCCCAAGAAGTATCGCAGTATGGACTGGATTCTCAAGTGGAGTAAGCGGTTTGGGAACCTCACCAATCTGGAAATGGACTCGAGATTCGGGAAGGCGTTGCTCGTTTTTGAGAACCCGAAGATGGCTCGTGAAGCATGGTCGAGTCCTCGGTTCTCGAATGGGGATGGTAGGGAGCATATCCGTCTGTACTGGTTCCGCTTGCAGGGTTCCGAGTTTGAGGAGGGCGAAATCGAGGAGTGGGAGTTGGAAGACATTGAGAAGCTGAAGGAGAAGGCGACCCAACAGAGGCCTCCGCCAACTATTCCGAACATCCCAGTTAAAGCCAAGGCTGCTAAGAATCCTGCCAGTTCTGTAACCCCCGCCTCACAGTCGTTGCTACCTTCCGGACAAACTCCATCGTCTCCCGCGAAATCCCATGGTCCCTTTTTCTCACCTCGAAGTCTTCCTGAACTCCCGCCTGGCCTTCTCCCGCCACTGCCACCATTACCACCATTACCGCCGTCAGCACCCAAATCTTCATCAGACCAATTCTCACCATTGCCACCTCTGCCACCACTGCCGCCACCGTTGCCACCTCCAGAGTCCTCGCACAACCATCTTCCGCCATTGCCGCCATTGCCTCCGTTGCTAGTTCCAGTGCCTGCTCATGACCGACTCCCGCCACTACCAGCGTTGCCGTCATCGTGGGCCCGACCAAATACGTCGGTATCCACAGTAGAGGACACAATGGACATCGCCTCTGAAGATGAGTCTGCGAATCCCAGAGCCTCGCAAA
The DNA here is from genome assembly GCA_021029105.1 of Cristinia sonorae. Classification (NCBI taxonomy): domain Eukaryota; kingdom Fungi; phylum Basidiomycota; class Agaricomycetes; order Agaricales; family Stephanosporaceae; genus Cristinia; species Cristinia sonorae. Next base: position 96,515 of record JAEVFJ010000041.1, on the reverse strand, counting down.
GTGATATTCCCTCCAACGGCTGGGCAGCTCTTCCAAGCCTCCGGAGGGATGAACGCGACATGCTACGCGTTCCTAGCTCTCTGTCGTCCTCAACTCCTGCCCCCGAAAGTGATGCTCACGACCATGCTTCATCCGGTCCCAAGGGAGAGGCCACTGGCAACATCCCCAGAGCTCTTGAGCAAAGCATACAAACTAGAAGACAGAATCTTGAAGAACGTATCGCCCGTGGTCGCCTTGAAATCGCGTCCCGCTCCCAAAGCATGACCACTTCTACCACACTAGTTCCGTCGCAGACCGACAACTCCAAAGCGGACGCATCTTCAGTAACAATGCCCGCTGTGACTACGACTGCACCATCAACAATAATAGACAAGGACGCTTTGGATCCTTCGGCTTTACGACAGCTTGTTCAAGCGTCGAAGAGAACAAAGGTGACGGGCGCTCCTAGGACGCAGTTGCCTATAAAGCCGGTCGATCCTCCACGGCGAGCTTTGCCACAAGAGTTCATCCCTAAGAGCACTCCAATTACTGCCTCTCCCTCTTCAGCTTCGGAACCAGATCCGACGAGCATTAACTTGGACGATCTTGCGACATCTTTCATCACCGAGTCCATCCAATCCGTGACACCGTCTGTGCCACTGCCACCACCTCCGACCACTCTTCCCAGCCGACCCCCGCCTATGCCTGCAACAAAGTCCTCCGAGAAAGTCTTACTGGCGGCCAAGCAAGCAGCGTTGGAGAAGCACATCGCGGAGTCAAAATTATTCATGGAGAAGCTCAAAGTGGCGAAGACGAAGGCGGAGAAGGATGCGATTATGGCTGCGCTAAGGGCAAGTTCTCAGTGAGTCCGCTGAACCTTGTTTAACTTCTGACACTACGGGTGGGTGTGTTCGGCTGAGCGTTGTGTTCATTGTGTAGGAGGGCGGAAGAGGCTATGAAGGCGTATTCGGCGGCGAGCACACCCGGAGCGGCACCGAGCGAGGGTGGAAAACGACCACCCCTCCCGCAACGCAAGTCTACGTGGCCACAGACGAAGGACCAGGTCATTCTTGATCTCAGCGACGACGAAGAGATTGGGCCATAACAAGAGCGTGAAGAGCTCGCTGGTACGTATTGTCTCCCCCCGGAGGTTTGCCTTCATCCATGCCCTGGTAATTCTGGAAAGTAGGATCGGAAGTATTCTACTCCTTTTAATATTGGCATATTTAGCTTCGTATCTTTTTGCAGGTGGTCTCCTGCGTTTCATTGTTCAATGGTGAGTACCTCCGCTTTTGTCCGCGCCATTCAGAACGTCTGTGGTTGATTCCCTTCCCCTTGTTTGCTTGTTCTTCGACTGAAAAGCAGTGTTTCCACCCACGTTTCCTTTGTTCGCGCTTTCCCTTCCCTCTCGACGTCTTCCATTGTGCCACGATGGATAGCTACCACAATCTAGTCTCGCCACGGTTGTTGGGGGAACAGCTCGTTTTGATCGTATCTCCACCACATCGACTTGTTACCTCCCTTCTCTCTTTTGTGTCTGTCGGCAGACAGTTCCAAGTTCCCCTGCGCTCCCATCACTTTTGCTTGTATGGGGGTTGGAGGTGATCGTCATTACTAGTGCTTCTGGTATGTCATATGTCCAGAGCAGTAATACATTTCTGGCAATATCAACCTTCAAATACCACATCGTCTTCGCTCCCTCCTCTCCAACTAGAACGCCAACCTGAGGTCATTCATAACACTCCTCTTCATCCTCTGGGTATAGCTGGATACCTCTGTAGGTGTAGAGAGATACCACCACTCGTTAAAGCTGTGATGGGAGACACGATGTGGGTGTTCTTGCACCGAGCAGCCTGCTCCAAGAGCTCCTCCATGATTCTGATGACGACGAACGGATTGTACGGGTCCCCGATACGAAGTGCATGGTGACTTCCACGTACGCGTCAAGACAGCCGTTGGAGATGATGAGGGTGAACTGAAGAATGGGTGGGTTTGGGTTTGTCTATTGTTTTAATTCTTGAGGTAGGTGAGCCAATGGCCAGAGATAGAGGCGTGTACTAGTCTATTCAAAGAGTTAGAACCACCTCTGGAGCATTTTACTGGATGGAACTTTATCCCATTCAGCCTCCGTGATATTGTTGGGCTCAGTAACCGGGGGGTTGTGCAATGGATGTTTCTTGGGAGACGATGAGATTCCCGCTGGGTTGAGCTCCCAAGTTGAAGGGCACTTGCCGACTGACTCAGACTGAGGCAACTGGTTTCAACATCAGTTTGTGCGTAAAATCGAACGATTTCTGGTTGACCCAGATGTATATGCGTAAATGCGACATGGATATACTCCCGGCTAAGAATTCCTTCTCTGCATCACCTGAGGATTGAGCACCTCTAGAGCGTTCAAATACCACATCGCCTTCACTTCCTTCCCCAAATTGAGCGCCTCCCTAAGATCGTTAATCACGTCCTCTTCATCCTCTGGGTATAGGCGATACTTCCGGTAGTTGTAATTGGAGTAGAGCGACACCACGACTCGACGGAGAGGCGAGTACGATATCGGATCCGTGATAAAAATGTGCTTGCACTGAGCGGACGCCGCCAACTCATCCTGCATTAGACACATGGAAGCATTGCTCCCATTCTTGCTAAAGGTTCTTTCGATGTACTCATCGAAGCAGGCTTCGGAGATGACGAGACCGAAATGGAGGAGCGGTGGTCTGGGGTTCGTCTTTGGGCAATGCCGCCATTCGGGAGGCAGTTGGGCAAGTGGCTCAGAGAGGGGACAATACCAGTCGTATATCATCTAGATACGCATGAACAGTCAGTCCTCTCCTAAACGGAGCACTTTGAGTGGCCAATTGAGAACACACCTTGTCCCACTCTGCATCTGACATGTCATCCGGTTTGGACCATGGCAATGGAAATGGTTCATCGAGTGGCACACCTTCCGACGCACCTGATATGCAAGAGCAGAAGGCGACTTCATCGTTTAGCAGCATAGACATGCCAGTCAAATTTGAGTCCAATGCCAGTGGTGAGCTTAGCGAGGTGGGAACCGTGTCGTTACATAATTCTGTCCTGACAACTTGGCCGTCCTGCCGCGGGGATTGGAACTTGAAGCTTTGAAGCTTGAAGTTTGAAGGTCCAAGTTTGTATTATGATTTAGCGTGTATGTAATGAGGTATTGTACGGGATTGTGGAGGGCTTTGCCTGAGGATTGAGCTCCTTCAGAGCGTTCAAATACCACATATGTACATCGCCTTCATGTCCTACAGCTGATTGCATATCGATAGACGTTCGGAATAACCGAACATACAGGACGGAGTCTCAATGTGAAGTAATTTACGCTCGGTTATGAATCGAAATGGAGACCAGACCTACCGCGGGCATAGTGACCCATCCGTGACCAATTGTGACTCTCAGAAACTTACGCCTGCAGGCTATTCAACTGCCCGACTCCTCGTTGAGTTATGTAGTCTTGTTTAGTTGGCCAGCTTCATGCGGTTCAAGTTTGGGTGACCATATACAGCCACAGGAGAGTAGCTGAGCTCCCCCTGATCAGGTCCCGAGAGACACAATCTTGGGATATTTGGAGGGCGATTTCTTCGGAATACGAGGGTCGATGACTGAAGGAGGTGAAGGAGGTTAGAATGTTGAAGAGCGCTGCGGCTGTAACTCAATCGTCAACAGTCTCCCCGTCGAGTCCCCGACTCGTTTTCCTTCAAAGGCAAGGCGGCTCTAGACCCTCATATCGGCATCACACATACTGCGGTACACCCTGAATTGAGGGGGAAACAACCATATTTTCGAGCTAACCGACTGCATTCCATTATATGAACATTTTCAGGGCACGCCTATCGATATGCAATCAGCTGTAAGTTGCAGGGGTGATAGCGGCCCTCAAGCTGGAAGCCGTCGAACCAGGTCCCAAATACAGTATCTCCTCACTGGCAGCCCCGAGACTCAGACTGAGGCAACTGGTTTCAACATCAGTTTGTGCGTAAAATCGAACGATTTCTGGTTGACTCAGATGTTACTTATATGCGTAAATGCGACATGGAGTATCAAGCTGTGGTGACTACATCCTGTATACTCCCGGCTAAGAATTCCTTCTCCGCATCACCTGAGGATTGAACTCCTCTATAGCATTTAAATACCACATTGCCTTCACGTCCTTCCCCAACTGAAGTTCCTCCCTAATATCATTAATCACGTCCTCTTCATCCTCTGGGTATAGGCGATACTTCCGATAGTTGTAATTGGAATAGAGCGACACCACGAATCGACGGAGGGGCGAGTATGACATCGGATCCGCGATGAAGACGTGCTTACACTGAGCAACCTCCTCCAGACGTCTTGCCATCTGGCGTTTGGCCGGATCGTACTCGTGCTGGCGAAGAGCATTTCTCTCGATGTACTCTTGAAGGCAGGCCTTGGAGATGACAAGACCGAAATGGAGGAGGGGTGGTCTGCGGTTCGTCTTTGGGCAATGCCGCCACTCGGGAGGTAGCTGGGCAAGTGGCTCAGAGAGGGGACGATACCAGTCGTATATCAACTAGATACGCATGAACAGTCAGTCCTCTCCTAAACGGAGCACTTTGAGTGGCCAATTGAGAACATACCTTGTCCCACTCTGCATCTGACATGTCATCCGGTTGGGACCATGGCAATGGAAATGGTTCATCGAGTGGCACATCTTTCGATGCCTCTGATATGTAAGAGGAGCAGGTGGCTTCATCGTCGAACAACATAGACATGGCGGTGAGAGGAAAGCACGTCCAAACATCAACTTGAACCATGTCGTTATATTATATACATATGTATGACATTATGTCATCAACACGTAGCTTCCTAAATAAGAAATATTGATAATTGGGATTCCTCAGCCGGAGCCATTGTTTCAGACAAAGGTTCTTCATTGTTCCAAAATGCCCACGACTTTACTTCTGATTGTGATTGATATCAGGCACAGTAGCCCTATTGTGTTTTGTCATGGGCCAAGCCTGGTGCGGAAAGCAAGAACACCAAGAAAGAGTCAGAAGAGAAGTGGTTTCTTGCCAGTGGCCGTGGATATAAAAACGTTGTCCATTTGCTGCGGGTACAAGCTTCAGCTTTGGCCTATTCACGACCATGCCGCCGCGACCACCACCACCTATTATGCCGCATGATCTAGCACTGGACATCGTAAGCACATCCATATACCCACTATGAAACAGGGTTGTGATATGACACCGTAAATACGCAACTTCTAGGTTCCAACTCCCTATACCCACAGAGATGATATGTTCGAACACATACGATCAGCAGTTCATTTTGCACGCTGTCGGGCCCACGACGAGAGTGCATTATATGTCTATGTGCAGTGTGTTCTCGAGTCGTTCTGTTGCTCTGCGTCCATGCCTTTCGATCAGCGCCCACGGTATCGCTTGGCCTGCTGTGCTCAAAAGAGGATCCGAGTCGAGGAAGCCGACAAGGATACCTCTCGCGTTCCGGATTTCTCGACGTGGTTCTTCCCAGTTCCTTCCCGAACTCAATTCGGCTCGCAATTCTCCTCCAATATGGCACCCAAGGACATCATCAACCAAACGATAGAAGTGAAACCAGCACCCCTCCCCCACCATCCAACTTGGGCTTGCCTACCGGATGTCCGTCGTGGCCATAGCATAGATACCCAGGATATGGACAACATCTACTCCGCATTCTTCCCACATGTTACTCAAACCTTGGTGCAGCTCAACCACAGCTATCGGCATTCAGACGACAGCAAGGAGCTTTACGCCATACTTATTGTCGGTCTCTGGTTTGCTGTCTTCAAGTCGGATGTCTCTTCCGATCGTCTTCCTGATCCATCAGACCCGCGGGACAGCTCTGCAGACCCCCCACGCCGGCACACAATTCTTGCCGCTGTAGATAGCAGACAGAAAGCACTGGAAGCCGTTGAACATCTTTGCCATATACCACCTCAGCCAATCTTCGGCTCCGCTGAGATTGACGGCTTTAATCCCCACTTCATCCAAGCTCTCATAGACTCTACGTCGAGGCATTCAGATCTCAGCGGCACAAAAATCAAGCCGCATGAGTACTTCCGCTGGGTGTGCGACCACGCGACAATGAAGCCCTGGAACGTGGCCAATGTAGATGCGTTTACCTCAAATGTCCAGAATCAATCCCTAGCTGACGATGCCCGTTGACCTCAGATCGGCAAGGATGAATTCATTGCGCACGCCAAACAATTGGCCACGGAGGCTGAATACGATGCGGATGTGGCGGAAGGAGAGTTGACCGTGTCTGCTGGCTCCGATCAATTAGCCAGCGCAGATAAAGGGAAAGGGAAAAAACCTTTCAGTGCGGCCGAATATGAACCTGGACCATCCGTCACTGCATCCTTGAAGGGGGGTGGCCCTGTTCGTAAGTCGAGACGACAACAACCAGCTGATTGAAGGGTTAAGAAAGAATGGTATCTGCCGCAACAGGCTTCACTTGATACTTGTATGCGTAAACGGGACATGTACTAAATATCGATTATCAGCATAGCTATGGAGTATAAAAGATATGAACATAACGCTGAGTTAAGGACCATTTCTATAACGGACGTGAAAACATATATGGGGCTGTGAAGGGCTGAATAGACTATGAATTCCTTCGCCTCCGAGTCAGACACAGTATGTTCCCTCAGGATCAGTGCCTGGCTGACGATGGCTTATTCTTATAAGAACGAAGCACAATGTATTGCGCTCGCCGAACAAGTGGTCAGAGATTCAATACGATGCAAAAGTGGCCGAGGGGGAGTTGTCCGTGAGTTGTCCGTGTCTCCTCCGCATCACCTGAGGTGGCATTGAACTCCTCTATAGCATTTAAATACCACATTGCCTTCACGTCCTTCCGCAACTGAAGTTCCTCCCTAATATCATTAATCACGTCCTCTTCATCCTCTGGGTATAGGCGATACTTCCGATGGTTGTAATTGGAATCGAGCGACACCACGAATCGACGGAGGGGCGAGTATGACATCGGATCCGCGATGAAGACGTGCTTACACTGAGCAACCTCCTCCAGACGTCTTGCCATCTGGCGTTTGGCCGGATCGTACTCGTGCTGGCGAAGAGCATTTCTCTCGATGTACTCTTGAAGGCAGGCCTTGGAGATGACAAGACCGAAATGGAGGAGGGGTGGTCTGCGGTTCGTCTTTGGGCAATGCCGCCACTTGGGAGGTAGCTGGGCAAGTGGCTCAGAGAGGGGACGATACCAGTCGTATATCAACTAGATACGCATGAACAGTCAGTCCTCTCCTAAACGGAGCACTTTGAGTGGCCAATTGAGAACATACCTTGTCCCACTCTGCATCTGACATGTCATCCGGTTGGGACCATGGCAATGGAAATGGTTCATCGAGTGGCACATCTTTCGATGCCTCTGACATGTAAGAGGAGCAGGTGGCTTCATCGTCGAGCAGCATAGACATGGCGGTGAGAGGAAAGCACGTCCAAACGTCAGTACTACTAAAGTCGTTAGATATGTCATTATGTCATTTGCACGTTACAACAATTGCGATTCCAATTTCCATTCCACACTACGAAATGTTGTTCAGGTCTCAGGTTCGACTTAAGCCACAAATATCTAAGCTACTCACGGTTTTCAGAAGCTGCTGAGCCGTTTAGATCTCAGGGTTTTACGAGAGGCGGATAATCAAGAGGGGTCCCATCAACGACCAGTTGGAACGTTGTCATCCCCAACCTCCGCTCCTCAATGCAATCCAGCATATCAGGGATGAGCGCATCCACGAGGTCTTCACCCAGGTTGTCAAAATTCAGCAACTCTAGTTTTGGCAAGATCGAGTCGCCATCGTCGTGTTGCGCGTAGCATATGGCACCGAGCAGGGGAAGCAACGTTTCGACGTCGAAGTCTAGTCGTTCTAGATCTTCTCCAGCGTCGAGCACGCGACGGTAGCGAAGTGAAGTGAGGGAAGTGAGGTCCTGAAGGACAGATTGCCATGACTCCTCGGTAACGAGCATAAGGTAACCCACGGGGAACGAGAGGTGGAGAGTCCGCAAAGTGCTGGATTGAAACACTTGACCTAACTCGAGAAGCGTGTTCAGGAGAATCTTTTCATACGCCAAATCATTTGGACGCAAAAGGGAATAGTAACCCTCCCTCTGAACACACAGAGATAACTCCCCGAATCCAGTTTGCTCGACACGCCGACTTGCGCTGATCTCGAGGGGGACGTCCAAGCGCCTTTCCTGATCCGCACTAACGGAGATGGTTGACACCGATGCAATGGAAAGAAGGGAATGGTCAGGCTGTCGGATGGGTAGGGAGGATAGAAGACCTGAGCATTCACGGTGGCTTTCCTTCGCAATTGTCCAGAATGGCGCCAATCTGACCTTAGTCGTGGCGGGAATGACCAGATTTGCGAGGAGATGCGCGATGTCCAGTTCCAAGGACCCTTCAATGAACAAGCTACGTAGCCCCGATGGAAGCTTGAGTGACCTCTCGGGATCGGGATAAGTGGTGGCATGATCTGGCAACGGTGTTGGTCCCCAACAATACAGCCCAAGCTCCTCCAGCGTAGGACATGATTCGAGCAGATCCAACGCCTCCGACGTGGTGGGCAGGATTTCGCGAAGGTACGAGGGGTCTCCGGATGGTCCGTGGAGATGAAGCTCGCGTATATTCTTGAATATGCCCCCATCGTTCCAAAGGGGGAAGATGTTGCGTAGAGTCAAGTGGCGAAGATTCTGAGGTGGGTGGCTGGCGAAACGCAAATCGACCTGTGACATTCCGGGATCGTTCATGGTAACCGCGAGGGAGAGGGACTCCAACAGGTCCCAACGACAGCACCCAAGCAGTTCGGCAAAGTTCTCCATGATCTCAACAGTGAGGGTCAGGTCGAGAGTAGTGACTCGAATGGTGTGGTGTTGGATAGCTTGACAAGCGCCATTGATATTATCCATCCTCTTCTTAGTGATCATGAGATCTTTGCGGCCCTCCGCCATGTTTATGAAGACGTGGAGAGGCTGCTTCGCGGAACGGTGGGCCAGCGAGGAAAAGGATGGCTCGCTCCAGGGGCGAATGTGAGTCCATAGTGTTTGGCAACTGAGTGCGGTATGCTTCCAAAGGCGACAGACCTGAGGGATAGTGGCGACCATCCGTTGGAAGACACGGGAGTCCTTCTCGCCCCAGAGAACGTAAAAGAAGAACTCAAGGAGAACCTCAGGGGGTAGCCGAGATGCGAGACTGTATGCGTTGATTTGGCAACGCACATGCGCGAGCTCTTTCAGCAGCTTTGCCACCTCCCGCGTCAAAGAACTCTCCTTCAGATTCAGCTCCGTCAACGTATCGTCCGAGGTGTAAGACATTATGGCTTAACATGGAAGATTTCGTGAGTGGAGCAATACTATGGCCGGGGAATGGAGAGCCCTACCTTCAGTTAATGTGAGTCCGAGCCACTGGATGGAAAGCGCTCGGGAAACGGACGTCAAACGATCAGGATATCTCTCTAAAGAATAACGCGAATTTATCAGTATCAGCTGTACCCGAAGTATCGAGAGACGGTAAACTCACAGCGTACTTGTGTATGGAGAGGGAGTGCAGATGAAGGTTTGTTTCACGGGAGAAAGGCTTCGAAAGAGCATTGCATACTCGTGTGTGTAGCATGTGGCAAGAAATCTTCGCTTGGCACTGGCAGTGGTGGCTGGCCTGAAGCGATACGCGTTATGGGAGGTGAATTTTGAAATCAACCTGAGCTTGAAGTAAAATGAAAAATAGATAGGATGAAGAAAGGAGGATGAACATGAGAGGAAACGATCAGCGTACGCTGAAATGCAGGAGTAATCTAGCAGTAAATCCATTCATTCTTGCGAAATGTTTAGACAACACGACTTCCTACATCTGTAAAACCTGTCTATCGTTTGTGAGAGTATATACTTGCAGATAGGAAACACAACGCACCTCCCAAGAATCCTCTGTAAAACGACTACTGGGGCCGCTGGGAACCAGCATCATGTGAGCTCTCATGATCTCGTCTCGTTAGATGTATGCCGTTTCAACCGTCTCAATGCCTGCTCCGACTCAATAATACCCTCGCGCATCTTGATAGATGTCGCCTGTTTCTGAGCAGAGGTATACCACTCCTTTGCCTCATCTATCGAACCACCTGACTGCACCACGAAACGTCAGTTGCAGTAGATTTCGCCGAACTTGAAATTAGCACGTACTTCTTTTAATGATCCCATATTAAACAGCGCTGCAACTAGCACTGCATCACATTGTCCAAGGACTTCTGGGTCTTCCTGCACTGAAGATGATCTAACTGAGGTAACCACAGCGATGGCTTTCTTCGCCCAAGCCTCAGCTTTTGGGAGCCGCTCAGGTGTGGTGGATGCTTGAGCGAGACTACTCGCGAGGCTATTCATGATATGAGCACCTGTGATATGCATATGTTAGTATGAGAGATCAAAGCGTATTCACAAAATGAATCTAGACCTTGACATTTCGTCTCCGCTGACGCATGGTGCGAGTTTGGCGGCAGGAGAATTGATAACGCAGAGAGGTACAGTGGTATAGAATATCTGAAGGGAATAGACATGTTGAGGATAGGGTAAGAAAAATATTAGCCTGCGACTCACTCTTGTTTCCCAGTCCGACCGTAAAAGGCCCCCAACCTCTCCAGCGGAGCAACAACATCGTCCCTCCTCACCCATGCTGGCAACTCCAGTTCATCCAAATCCACCTTGTCTGAATACCCACCTCCCTTGACATCTTCCGCCACGTCCCGACTACTATCGGCCTTCTGCTTTCCCGCATGCGTCTGTGTATCCCTCAACACTCTTAACAGTTCCTCCACGGCATACACCAACCACTTCTCCTCCTCCGCTTCCGGCTGTGAATACTCTTCCGCCATCTCCGCCAGCTTGAAGGCTAGCGCGGCAGCCCGCACGCGTTCTGGTCCACTAACTGTCACCCCGCCTTCTGCTCCCTTACTACTCCCTTCACCAATGGCACGTTGTAGACGCTCCAGAGCTGCGACGTAAACTGCATACGCTTCGTCAGGCTTATGGTTCGTTTCCAGTACTTCGCCCAGCACTATTGATATGCCAGAGAGTTTGGCGTGCGGGTTTGGCGAGAGGTCAGTTAATGGCAGAGCTAAAGCTGTCTCTAAGGCACTAGGGATCAGGAATTAGGGCTACATGGACTGGGGGAAGGCCAGAATACGAACCGAGTGAGATAGCGTTCACTGGTGTTTAGATTTCCTTGGTTTTTGGCCTTCACGCCCGCACGGAGATCTTCACGAACAGCTTTTGGCCACATCGTGAATGCAGAGTAGAACTCATACCTGTAATATGAGGTCAATACCCAGACTAAGATAGATACAATATTAAAGGCGCACAATCCGTAGGCTGTCGACCCAATTCCTACAATCATCAGCGCACCAAAAAGTGTTGAAACACGTATATTGAGCTTGGGAGTATTCTGCCCATCAGCCGAAGCAGTGCTCGTGCTGGCCATTGACATTTGGCGTTGGCTGCGGGACCATGATGAATGGCGAGCAAACGCACGAGTAATCTGTGATGCACGACTCCGTGAGGATGCTGAGAGTTGACGAGAAACGGAGTGCGCGAGCATGGAGGATGGATGAGGTTGAAGGACACGTTAAGAAGAACGTAGCCGCCGAACTGTCAAGAATTATAAACGGGAAAGAGCTACGTATGTATCTCCTTCACAAGTTTTACAAGAAAGGATGGCATACTAGGTTCTGGTGCACTTTAGCATACGCTGAAACTTAACTGCCTGCCCAAACCGAATGAATAGCATAATCCTAAAGCTGCTTCAAGGGCCATAATCACGCAATTGTGTACGGCGGAAATGCAAGGTGATATTACTTGGTATGTAGTGTAGATTAGAAGGGCAGTTTGCCAGATTTCGAGGCGAGGGGCACACTGAGAGGATTTGGTCGCTTCTTCTTGTATATCTACGAGTAACTCGTGAACTTCAGACATGACAAAGGGAAAACTGAGACACACCACGTACCGTCCTGAAGCGTTCTATACGCTGTGGCATACTCTCCAGTAATATCTTTCTCTTGTTGATCCTCTTCTCCAGTGTCCGCTCCCACTTGTGGCCCTTGAACATACGCTTCTTGCCAGCGTACAGCTTGTTGCCTATGTCTGCACCCGCAACCACCTTCTCTTTGACCTCTCCTTCCCACTCTATCTCCTGCGCGTAAAGCTCCCCGTTGGATGTGGTCGCCGCCGCTGTGGTGGCCTGCTCTTTCGCCTTGCGGAGTTCGGCCAAGGACAATTTGGGACCAGCGGGTAGGAGGTGAAGGAGGTTGCTCTCGCGCGCCCTCTTTACCAGGTCTGACTGCTGCCTCAGCGAGTATTTAGACGGTGCCCATCGTCCTGTTTCTGGATTTTTCCGTGGCAGGAAAGGGTTAGGTATCTTGGGTTTCGCAACGAGTGGTGTCAATGCCGACCCCGACGCTTTCAGCAACGGCTGCAACTCTCGTAGCCGAAAGTTCTGAATTATCTGCGCCGCCATTTCTAACCAACGATGGTTAAGTATCGTAGAAAGAATGGAATGTTGAGAACAATACTCACTCACGGTTGTGAATAGTCCAGCAACGACCAGGAGCGCTTACTTTCCACCAACAGAAGGAGTTCCCTTTCCTGGACAGTATTCCCACGGGGTCTAAGATCGGCTTTCCGGTCAGCCTTGCGGAAAGTCGGCCAGCTCATTCTTGCTTTCGACGTCCATCTCCATCCATTGCTTTCCTCTCATTCTAGTTCGTATTCATCCTTTTCTTTTAAACAGATACTGACAGTTTTTCTCTTTCTTTTAGAGAACTACACGATGGAGCAACAGGCCAGTGCTCCCCCCGAGTTGCGAAATGTTGTCAACTTTCTCCGGAGCGGAAAGGCGGGAATGAAGACGAGGGTCGGTGTGCTCAACGGAAAGCGTATAGACTACTTCAAAGGTGCGTCGCATGCTACCCGAAACACCCCACCAGCTCATCTCAGCACCGAATTCGTTCAGGTCGCTCGGCTGTCAAAGCTCTTCTGTCCCCCGCCTTTTCCAAACTCAAGAAAGTACCAAAAGTGACTACGGAGGAGGAAGCACAGCAGATTCTCTCGACAATCAACACCTTCGCCTTCTACCTTCGCGTTGAGCGAGGTCAATCTACATCATCGTCCTCACCGCGCCCCCTCCAAGTCAACCCTATGCAAATGTTCCAGCCAACGGAATACTACGCATGGTTCTACGAAGGCTCGCAGTGGACTACCTACGTTGGTGGTATCGCCATGGTCGCCGTTATGCTGGCCGGCGTCATGTTTCCGCTTTGGCCTCCGATCATGCGGCTGGGCGTGTGGTACTTGAGTATCGGAGTACTCGGGTTGATCGGCTTGTTTTTCGCCATTGCGATCGTAAGGTTGATATTCTACATTATCACGATCATTGTCGCGAGTCCCGGTATCTGGATATTCCCCAAGTTATTCGCCGACGTCGGATTCGTGAGTCTTCATTCTCGTTCCTCCCCTCGCACTGCCGTATTGACCTCGTATGTCTTCACAAAGGTCGAATCCTTTATTCCCTTGTGGGAGTGGGACCTTCCTAAGAAGAAGGGTGGCAAGAAGAAACGCTCCGAGAAGTCCGAAAAGCCTACAAAGTCGAAGTCAAAGTCCTCCGCTGTTGCTTCGGGGGTGAACGGAAGCTCGCATACTAGCGTCCATGAGGCCAGCCCAGCTGACTCGGGTAGCTCAAGACCAGAGAGCAGAGCGGCGCGTGTAGAGGACGTTCCCGAAGATGACTCGTAACCGTTGTGCCGAATTTTTTCGGTGGAGGCTGACGAGTGTGGATTATGGACTTTCTGTGTCTGCTTCTGCTTTGCTGCCGTGCGTGTTTCCTGGATATATCGATACTCAACATTTGCGGGATCTACAGTAGCAACTTTTTCTTTACGACGACTCAGTACACGAATCGTGCATGCCTCTTTCATTGACCTTGACCCACTTCACCCTTCCTTCGAATCTATATTTATTGCTTTCCCTCCCCACACATTCTTTTCCAAAACGCGTGAACTCGAGAGTGTCGCGAGCATCCTTGTCGTGTGCTGGCGCGTTCTATCCCCTCTTAGTCCGTTGTTTGCGGTGTTTCTTGTAGTATCTCGAGCCCTATCGTTGTGACTTAGTGGCGCTGACACGTGGCGAAATGTGGCGAGTTTGACTTGAACTGCTCTTCTTGATCTTGAACTGTTCCCCTGCCGTGAAAGGAGACCAGACTAGCCCTCGTCCCTATCACTGATATCTGTGAGCTTTGACAACAAGTCAATTGGTTTCAACTTATCTCATGTTTAGACGATCTCTTCCGCCGAATTTGCTGATTTCTCACCTTTTTCTGAACGTTGTGGACCGTGGCGACCCCTTCTCTTTACAACTGCCAGAATGGAAACACGAGCGATGCTCATTGGCAAGCCATTGCACTTCACGATCGTTGAATCGTCTCACTTGGCATGGCCCTCAAAGGATACAATCGTGGTCGCCACTGTGGATCTCATGCAGGACCTCCACTGGTACCATCTGGAACACCTCGCCTCCAGACTTCCCCCTCATTCCATGGTGGAGGCTGTGGACCTTGCGCTCTCCGGACAGCCTCCTCAAAATCTTTACTATCTCACATTGCCCAGGTTGATGCCCGATCATTGGAAGGCTGGGTTGGCCATTGACATGTAAGAACATGCGCGAACTGGATGTCTGCAGAGGTGTAGACAGTCAGGGCGACACATCGCTTCCGACGCATCATTTCTTGGCCATGCTCGCCGACTGCGTAATGCTGGAGAATCTTAAAGCCGCCACAGGAGGGTACAGTCGCGATTCCTCATCTAGGGAGGTCGGTTGGCAGACTGCGCTATTTGAACATTGTGGATACCTTCAAGATCGCTATCGCCCATCTTCTCTCCCACTTTATCATCACCAAGGACGCCAAAGTCAAGCTGTCAGTGTACTGGACCGTCGCAGGACCCTCAGGTATTCCGGCAATCTTCATGTCTCCTTCTCAAGCAGGTCGACCGTGTCCTCGCTCTCTTATCTCGCATGACATGCGTCGCGGTTCCCTACGAGTCTCCCCAATATCCAATAAGTACACCATCTCATGATTTGGAAGAAAGCGAAGAATCTTCACTACGCACTGAGACACATGGTCTGTACTTTCAGGTCTACTAGCGTCTGACGAAAGTCTCCAGTGCAGGTAACATGAAGAGCATGAGATAGACCTCGGAACTGAGATTGCCTCGCCAAGAACGTAAGCTCTGTGATATAATGGCGGACGTTGACCGACAACTTAGAACCGCATAGGGGGAAGGACGTGAAAGCGGCCAATGCGGCTGGTGGTTCAATGTGCGTGAAGAACTGTCCGCACTGCTTGTGTCGGAGGACTCGGAGTCACTTCTGTTCAGGTCGAGTTTGATAATATGCCACAATTTTGGTTGGGCGAAAGGGTGCCAGTGTTTTGAATGGGAACTCAGACAGCGGAATCCGACTGATTCAGGTGACTGACAACGATCGACGAGCTCTCGGGGCACACAATCGACTTCGCTGTCTCCACGTTGTTTCAAGGTCTACGTGCTTCGGGTCCTGTAGACAAACCCTTCAATCCGACCGGTAGGCTGAGATGTAAGCCAGGAGATATATATGGACTGACCAACAACCATGTAGATGGTTTCAAAGACGTTCCGAGTCAAGAATCAAGAAGTTGAAGCCACAGACGCCCATACCCACGTGCGGAATGGAATTAGGCGCCAATTCACTGTCCACCTTGACTTGACCAGATTCTCCAATATTGGCTTGTCCTTGTGCGCAATGGACGTCTTGATCCGCACTACACGATGTCGGATCCCCCGACAACCTCTCCTTCATTACTATGCCCGACGACATTTTTCTGCTGTCTCCCTGTCCAAAGCAGGCACCACCGACAGACCTCCTCATCCTACAGCACACAAGACAGTGCCCGAGCACACCCGCCTTCCACAAAAGAAGCCACCGGCACCGACCACGGTTTCTTCACCCTCTTCCCCTACTAGTCCTGGAGGTAGAATCTCGAAACCGAACCCCGTAAATTTCCGGAAAGCACGTATGGCCCAGGTGATGAAGGAGCGGGAGGAGGGGAAGGGGCTGAGCAATGAGCAGATGCTGAAGGAGCTGGAGATGGTGACTGCCATGTCGGAACACGTCACGTTTGATATTTGGGCAAAGGCGATAGATAACTTGGGTGAGTAGCTTTCGCTTTTGCCGTATCCCGAGTCAACTCGCTGGCTCTCGGAATGACGTATCTTCATGGTTTAACTCAAGCCTGGTCAAACCATAGATTTGTATATTCCGTTATGGAAGGATCCACGAAAGGATGCATCTTTAATGGACCACGTCCGCGCGATCTGGAACACGCAGGTAAACTGGTTCAAGAATATAGTGAGGTAATGCCTTGTCTATCGTCCATAACCGCCAACTCAAACTCTCGTCTGTTCATGTCCCCTTTAGCTTGCACCGGATGGCGCGTGAAAACTCTTTCCCCGGTGTCTCAGTACGCCGCGCCATCTCTCCGGAACTGTTCAGAATACAGTCAACATCCTGGCTTGCCCCATTCCGCAAGACTGTGCTCAACACATATCTGGACATACAACGGGCTGTGGCTTCGTAAGTGCTTCCCATCAGCTCGGTTCACACTCCGTTATTCATGTCACTCGGACAGAGGCGACGAGAAAACCATCAAGAAGTTCACCGTCGGGGCTCACCAAAAGCGGCTGATTGACATTGTCCGCGCACGGGATCCCTCCAGAGTGTATGTCTGGAGCTCAGAGGCACCCGCTCAGAACGAAGCGAAGGTTGTCAGTATTCGTGCGTTCGAGCAGCATATGGGACAGGTTCCACCGAGCTTTGGCAACCGCTTGACAGTGCAAGCACTAGTGCGGTTTGAAACCATGCAGGTGCGTCGTTTCTCTCAGCAAGTTTTGTCTTTGATTTAACCACGTCCTCCATCGTCTAGAAACTCGAAGTTTACACTAAAAAGGGCCAACTCGTACATTCTCCAGAGCCCAAACGCGTCGTTGAATATCTTATCTTCCAGAAGAGGATGTGGTATGACGTTCCTTGGGTGGTGAGGGATCAGTTATACGAGGGGTTGCAGGGTAAGGTCGGGAACTTGTGAGAGGGGTTCCAGAGGGTTTCACGCTCGGTGGGCCTGAGTTGTGTATCTTATAATGCTTGCTTAATCGATGCGTTCATCCATCACAGCACGGAGGAACGTTATGCATGACCCGAGGTTCTGGGACTGTGAGTCTTCATGGCTTTTCGGTATATATGGCTGCTACGATAGCAGTGCCAATGGGAGGCTCCTCTCCTCATACTCACAGTTCAGTCTACTTTAGTTGTACTCTGTCTGCCCGGGCTTGGTGGGAAACCTAAAGGAACTATCGACTGACGTTCGCATGCATAGGCTGCTCACCATCGCGCTCAAGGCTTCTCGTCCCTGCCGGGCCATCCACTGGCTCGGACAGTAACACTAGACATCGCAGCCCTACGACGCGATGTAAAGATGTCTCCGCGAAAGCACATATTTTTCAGTCATATCAAGACTCAAATTTGACAAGTGAAATATTGCAAGCTGATAGTCAACAGTTTAGGGTAGTGAGAGGTAAAGACTATTTTCCAGTCCTTCCAAAACAATCCAGAACCCGCTGAGGTTGCCACACTGCCGACACAGACATCTCGGGGTCGACTTCGCAGCACGTAACGGAAGTTCCGGTGGACAACATCGGACAAGGAGAATTCGTGCTCATTCACCTCATTCATGGGCCCCAGCATGGTACATACAGACTGTGAAGTTACGCAGCGTACCGATCGTCTATGTGCGCAGGAGGGGGCGGCAATTGCAAAGGAATCGCGGTGCGAAGCCATGTCATTTTGTTCAATCGTACAGAGCATCCTGGAAATCACGGATATAAACTGCTATGTAGCTGTATGCAATATGCAGGGAAATATCTTCATCAACACTGGCACATGTGTAGTGTCGGTTCTCGAACAGCCAGTTATGCTTCAAAATTCAAGTTCAACAATCACGCAATATAAGGTACATCGTCTGACTCGGAGGAAGGCTAAGAGCGAACCACCCTTACATATACATACAATAAATGTTGGGCACCCTCTTGGGCATTCTGAACGAGGCGTTGGCTTGAGGAATCAGAACCGCGCATGACGCAGGCAGAGCATCTGGCTCACTACGACGCTTTCCCAGAAGAACCGCCTGCACCGTCGAGCCTCACGTCCGACTGTAAGATGGTACGACGATGACACGCAGTCAATCTGGATGGAGCCAGTCGTGTATTTTCTCGGGGGGTAAGCCTGGTCGTGCTTCCTAGAACCAGCTTCAAGTAACCACTGGCAAGTTCAACGTTCAACTTTCACTCGGTCGCCAATACTTCACCATGACGGTCAACTGAATGCAACATTGACCTGGTTCTTCCCATTGATTTTCGAGCTCTCTGGGCTCGGATTTCTATACAGGGACTCGGATATAATGTAGCTGAGTAGCGGCTGGGTCAGTGTCCAAGTCCGGACCGAGTCATACTAAACGCCTGGGCGTCTCAAGTGATTCTGCCTCGATGTGGCGCGGACTCTGTGTCTTTCAAGTTCAGATTTCAGCACAACACTCAGGCTGTAGCGGTGATCAGATAACATTATCGATACGTCCACATACATAAAGACCCCTCGCGGTCAGAGGGTCAATCTGGTGCGTGTCTCTTCCCCGCTCCTTCAGGACCCAAGCCCTCTTGCTGGCACCATGACGAGCGATCACTCAAGAAATGTAACTTTCAGCGGTGCTCAAATAGCCGGAAGCGACTCGCCAACGCGTCCATCTATCCTTGGAATGACGCGACAGGGAGTGCAAACAGCGGCCGAGGTAGAGCAGCTCGTCAATCGGGAGATGGGGGAAGGTATCCATGTGGCATCACCTGATGACTTCCTCAAAACGTTCCTCCCACTGCCAGATGGCGACAAAACCATCGGACAGCTCACGGGAAAGTACGGTTCAGAGTATCTCAAGACATTTGGCCTTCCCCATGGTGACGCAACAGAGTCTGTGCTGTATGGCATGCTCGTGGAGGCTGCTAACGCGATCCTTGGTTGTTGTGCTGGCAACGTTCACTCGTACTGGGTCAGCAGGCCGAACACCACACCGAAATCCAAGGACAAATCCACTGCTCAACTGCGTCCAGACGCAGGATGTGTTCTGGGGGATCAACGTGCATACTTTCGCGTCTTAGAATTGCTCAACACCCCCGAAGCCAAAGAGGTGGGCACGACGACCGTCTTCCTTCTTCTGCTTCGCTTCTGATCTTTCGGTCATGCGTGCAGCCGAAGGCCTGGGTTGAATCAGTACTGGCTTATGCGGATGCCCACATCAAATACCATGGCGAGGTAGGAGAGGATGTCAAGAACAAGATCGCGGCATTGAGTAGCATGAAGAATGGCGGGGATCCCGATACGGTAAGCGCAGTGGTCTCTAATCATCGCAGCTACTCAGCACCGCTTCAGATCGACGGCGCAGTACTCGAAGTTCTTGAAGGCCTCACAGCGAAACTTCCAACGCCCCAAGACCCTTCCAACGACCCGGCGGACGAACTGGTACGTGTTATCAGGTGTAAATCAAGCACCACGCTTACAGGCGATTATTTGAGCTATTTCGCATGCGACGAGCAATCGAACTGTTGTGCGATGCCTTGCCCCTATCAATCATCAACCGCTTTTGGGACAAGGAGAAGGAGAAGATACCCATCACAGCTGAGGGCACTGTCGAGAAAAACCTGGTGTGTTGCGCATGTCTGGTTCTTCCTTCCATCACACTAAGCAGAATACAGCTCATCGAACTTGAGAAGCTC
The DNA here is from genome assembly GCA_021029105.1 of Cristinia sonorae. NCBI lineage: Eukaryota > Fungi > Basidiomycota > Agaricomycetes > Agaricales > Stephanosporaceae > Cristinia > Cristinia sonorae. Next base: position 76,615 of record JAEVFJ010000041.1, on the reverse strand, counting down.
TCAAGCATATGGTGGCTTCGCGTCACTACTCCTGTGGAGGTTAAGCCAACCGACTCCAAACAGCATCAGACCGAGGGTTCGGCGCAATTGTGCCGCTACATGCGACAGGTTTTAAGGGCTCAGCTCGATCGGCGATTCGTGTTCGGCCTGTTGTTGTGCAACCACAAGCTGCGCGTGTTCTTCTGCGACCGGTCTGGTTTGCTGGGATCGTCGACATGGATCGACATTCGCGAGGTGAGCCATGTTCTCTTCGAGTCCACCTGCCTGCACTAATGTCATCATCTCCGTAACAGCGCCCGGAGCAGTTCGTCCAGGTCATCGTCGGACTATCGAGTCTTTCTCCCGAGAAACTCGGATGGGACCCAACGATGCACCTCCGCTTGCAGACCGAGAAAGACAAGCTGGTGTTTGTCCCCTCCACAGCTCCTAACGTGAAGATTGAGGACTACGGCTCGTCTGCATACGAGACGCAGTGGGCCATCTTCATGCCGAACGCTCACGGCTCAGCTGATGGAAAGTGGTACGTGACCACTCGCGCACTCAGTCTCAGCAGAGCGGAGGTCATGGTAGGACGTGCGACACTGGTTTGGCTGGTGAAGGAGCTTAGCGTGGACAGGACGAGAGTGATTTCGAATGGGGTACGTCCTCGAGGTCCTTTCCTAGCAGCACAAGCAATAACGAAACGTGTGCAGAAACGACTGGTGCTTAAGAGCGCCTGGGGTCGTGCCGGGTCCGCCACTGAGAAGGATTTCTACGGCGACGAGCGACTGGACCATGTTGGCCACGTCCTGTGCTCCGCGACTATCGGCTGCCCGACCATCGCTGAGAAAGGCATGCCATCTCTCCGTGGTGGTGTGGACAGCGTCTGGCGTGAATGGAGAGACGGCTATTTTGAACAGAGCACAGTCCTAAAAGGCAGAGCGCGATCTCCCGAGGATAGTTTCGCCCATGAGCAAGGAGGACCTAGAGCCACCGAACCGGAGAGACCTCTTGCACCACGAATTCTGACTCGGACGCTGATGGAGACCTACGGGTGGCCGATCAAATACTTTAAAGACCTCAAAGAGCTGTTGACGGTGACAAGGGACACGATCAGAGGTAACTATTCCTCACAACAGATAGTATTGCCATGTTGATTCACATTGTCCATGTAGGACATCGTAATTTGTACTTCAAGAATCGCACACTGCAGCGTGACGTCAGCGGTGGAAACATGCTTGTGTGTCCAAATGGCGACGAAGTCAGCGAGACTCACGGAGAGTTAATCGACCTCGACCACGCCAAGAAAGCGCACGATTGCATTCTGTACGAGTTTGATTGCCCGAGCCCAAGTAGTGTTGATACCCTGCAAACGTATATTGCGAAAATCGTCAGCAGGGTCCTTGACCTCAAAATCGGACCAGTTGACCGAACCCTTGTCGACGCGGTGGCACGGCGCTGCCAAGAACACCGAGTCGCCGTCACCATTGAGAATATCATTCGATTATTTAAGAGGAATCCGCATCTCATGCTTTCCGAGAAGCGACAAGAACCAGAATCGAAAGGCGCATTTTGGGCGAGGATTCAGGAAGAGGTGAGACCAACATGAAGGCATTCGATGTTTTGCACTACCTCAACGTGCGACTTTAGATCATGTTTATGTTCCGCTACCCTACGGCAGAGCGTTACGATGAATGGATGCTTTCCCCAGAGGTGCGCCTTGGTGATTTCCGCCGTACTCGCTGACTGATTCGCTCTCGGGCTCAGCTTCGTCCTCCTAACTGGTTGACACCGTCCCTGAGTGCGGGTTTCGGTATGAAAACTGTGCGTCAAGGAACTCAATGGCCCTGCTATCAACGTCATTGACAACCTCCTTCCTCAGGGCACTGTCGCATTCATGAGCGCAGAGGTGTTGGGGTTGACACAATACTTTGGATCAGACGAAGTGCTTCTCAGCAGGACGGATTGCAGCAACTCAGTCCCCGTTCACACCGCTATCCACGATGCAGAGTCAGTCTTCTGGGTGTTCCTTTATCTTTGCTTGACGAGGCGTGGGCCAGGCGGAGCACGACGCGAGGAACTGCAGAACACCCTTCCCGCCGAAGCCGACGCCGCCTACGTCAAGGGCGTGCGCTCAGCTGTGGAATCTTTCTTCGACTCTCCCTTTGAAGAAACAGTGACAAGGAACAAGTGTTTTCTATTCCGACATCCCTCAACGTTCACCATCGATGTCCTGCCGTTCATACATCCTTACTTCCTGCCATTGGAGCCGTTGCTCCTCAAGTGGTGGAAGTTCTTTCAAATCGCGTACCGCACGTACGACGATGTTGCCCAGGGCGTCATCCACGACCAAATTCTGGATATTCTGGACGAGGGTTTGGCTTCACTTCCCGAACAGACCGACCCAGTGTACGACAAAATGACGAAAACAGAGCTGGCGCGTCGGCGGAAAGATTTGGCCCAATACGATGCTTTCCAGGTGGGACAGCTGCTTGCGCCGTCAAGTCCCACGTTCGACGGAGGGAGAGAGTTGATCTCCCATGACTCGCCACACAGATTCCACGCGTCGTCCGTAAAACCGGTTCCTCCCGCTCCCCAGCAGCCTCCTTCACCTACGGAGGGTCGGACGTTCAAGAAGCTGAAGACTGAGTCCCTCATGGCTGGCGGCAGTGAAGTTGGAGATAATGAGATGGGGAACAGGCAACACATTCGGGTCGAACCTTTCAAGTCACCGTACCCTTCAGGGAAGTAAAACCATCCTTTGTTCCGGTTCCAGTAACTACAACGGGTAGTTGCACGTGGAAATCATGGACCTGCATGCCAGTCTGAGATGGACCTACAGGTTATTATTGTCTAGTCGGATTTCTGTGTACCTTACCGCGTTTCTATTTAAACGCGAAATTTACTCTTTCACACCTCAAATCCCTCTGAACCTGTCCGATGTCTGGACCCCGAGATGTTCCTGTGTATACCCGTCGGTATCGAGCAATACTACCACTAATACAAGCGACAGAACTACTACGTGAAACTCCTCTATCTTATTTCTCGTCGTGCCCTGCAAGGGCGAACATAGGACGGTTGAGAGTAACGTCTCGGGCGTGACCAAGAAATCGTCGAGGCAAGGGAGGAACAAAGGAGGACGTTGGAGGGGGACGGTGGAGGTCGAAGAAATACTGATTGACTGCGAGTGACCAGTTGGACTCGAATGCGGATGTCACGATCGCGCAGCAGGATTAAGACGTGAACTCATTCTTTCCGTCTCCAATTCTCGCTGCGCTGAGAACAATACTGCGAGCTCCGCGCAAGTGGTGGCTGACGAACGCAGAGGAGGCTGAACCCTCACGTGGAAGTTGGTCCATATCGCAATGTCCCTCTATATAACCACTCCTTCCCCTCCTCCTCCCTCTCTCTTCCGTACCACCATCTCCCCCCTCCGCCCCCTCCCAGCTATCCTTCTACCCGTTCTCGTGTGGCCGACATATTGGCCCCTTGACAGTGAGCATGCGGGTTTGGGCGGCGCACATTGATGTTGATCGCCTGGATCACGCCTCTGCCTGCTGCGCTAGCACGTCCACGGACTGCCGGCGACGGGCTCAAAACCCCACCCCACCCCGACAAGCAGAGACACTCTTTCTTCCTTGACGCGTTCTGTGAGGCGACGAAAGACATGGGAACGAGGAAAATGCTTGGGACTGACTGACGCTTTCTTTGGTTCGATGTATGTTTATCCTTCGGGGGTGTTTGGCTATTCGGACGGTGTTAGTTACGCTCCCCCCCTCGCTTTTTACCCCAGTTACGCGCTTTATATAGCACCCCACCGCTTGGCCTTTTTATTCTTTCTGGCCACTTCCTCCTCCACTTTTCCTTCCACTTCTCCACTCGCGTCTTTCTTCCTCCACATTGGTGGGTGGTGGATGACCGGGTGGATGATGGGAACGAGGTCGCGTGATGTAAATCATGATTTCCCAGAATGTCGCGGACAATGAACAACCAGAAATTCACGTCGGGAACTTGAACTAATCGACGCGTCTGTCACGTGCCGTACACGTGAGAACGCGACTGAGCGCCAGAATTTAGAAATGGGCGGCGCCAAAGGGAACTGAATGCGGTATTCCAGATTTTAGTTCTCTATGATAAGGACCAAGGTACTGTCAAATGCCCAATCACAGAATATACCTTCGTCGACCTATTTTTGTAGGACCGTGCCTTCAACTTGAAAATGTTTGAGGATACCGGCCATGGCTTCCAACATTCTTCAGAAGGTATGACGATGAGATTGCTCAATTTTGTGACCGTTTTATTGGGCTGACGACAACCTGGACGCCATAGGTTATACCTCGGCGTAGTATTTGGCCATGCTTTGTCAGAACCTTCTGAAACCACGATACGTTCCGCTTTATTCTCGTGATCATCAGCAGATGGCGGGAATTTCTCGTGAGGAGCTCCGTATCTTCCGCTGTAGAGTGAGTTTGTCTCGAAGACTCATTACCCACGATATGTAAAGGATGTGAAATGGCGATCAACATGACTAGTTTCGTGCGAGACCATGTCGTCATTCCGACGTGGATCCCAAAAACAGAGGCAGGGTTCACGCATTCAATCGTCGATACCAGGTTGTCTCCCGACCATTACATCGTTGGTAACTAGGTATGTTTGAGCTCGCCTATATGCCCACAATCCCTTTCATACTGACGACGACTGCCATTAGATTCAAGCCGGAAATATACACGCCTCTCACAACTGGTTCAGTCGTGGTATCATGGCGTTTCCAAGCACTATCAAAGCAATCGGGTTGACGCAAACCGGTGATTTCGACGTGATAAAAAAGATTGACTTACCCTTCCCGAAGCCAAACGGTGATCAACTGTTGATAAGGGTTATGCGTTTTGAGTGCTCGATTGTGCCGCAGAGCTCTGACGATTATTTTGACCCCTAGGTCGAATACAGCGGAATCAATTTCATCGACAATTACTTCAGGTATGGAGATCAGCGCTCATACGATCTCAGTGTCTGTCAGTCAGCTTATGGTCATACAAGGACCGGGATCTACCCAGTGGCTGAATGGCCATATATCCTTGGTCAAGAATCGTCCGGAACGATAGCGGCTCTTCCGACAGACCCGGCCGCTCTCAATGACCCCGACTACAAGAAGATGAATTTCTCCGTGGGCCAAAAAGTCATCATCGTGCGTTCGAGATCAAAGATTCACTTCGTGCCTCTTAATAGTGAATTGTGCAGAAAGAGAAAGCCCAGATGGCAGAATACGCTGTGTGCCGATGGCAGAGAGCCATCCCACTCCCAGAAACGATTTCCCTTCAGGATGCAGCTGCTATCCCAGCGCAGTTGTATACAGCACTCACATTCGCTGAAGAGGCCTACAATATCAAACAGGGAGATTTCGTGTTTATTCATACCGTCGCTGGGGGATTCGGCCTCAACTTGACACAGATCGCGAAGTTGCGCGGCGCGACCGTCATAGGTTCGACGTCTACGCAGGAGAAGGCGGCGATAGCAAAGGAGTATGGCGCGGACCATGTCATTTTGTACAAGGACGAGGACGTGGTGAAGAGGGTGCTAGAAATCACGGATGGCCAGGGAGTGCATGCATCCTTTGACGGTGTCGGCAAAGACGGGTGGGCTTTTTTGCGCTCTCATCTTCTTCGTTCCTGTTTCTGATTATTTGTCTTCACAGCGCCGAAGTTGACTTCCAAATTATAAGACGGAAGGGAACTATCGTTTTCGTCGGAAACGCATCTGGGCCGGTAGCACCCATCGCCCCGCTGCGACTTGCTCCGAAAAACATCATCATATGTCGACCAGTGTGAGTGTCGTCTCGCGACCTCTTTTAGGACTGGCTCTAACACATGCCTCGGGTTTGCAGCGTGGACAATTACATGACGACACACGCCGAATATCTGTATTACGCGCAAAAGGCCAACGAGTTGGTCTCTCAAGGACATGTCAAGATTCGCTTCCATGCAGTTGTCCCATTTACTGCTGAGGCTGTACAGCAGGCGGAGAGGGAACTCGTCGCGGGGAAGACAGTGGGAAAAATTGTCGTGAAAGTAGCGGATGGACAGTGAGACCAATGATGTAAAGCAAGGTTCGTACTGGGGGGTCTAAATGACCACTCATAGTTTTGGATCAAATGAACACCATACAAGTAGAAAAGACGTCAGGAATGCTGGTGCACTGGACGAGGGAGTTGCTGGTCCAGTACTTCAGACTCTAGTTTAATGACTACGTGGAGCTTCCCCGACAGCGTGGACGTGTAAACGGATAGGCAAGTACAGGACAAGACAGATCCAGCATTTAGTTCATATAAAGCGTCCTGTATATAGTTCGAAAATTCCAGGCGAATCGTACACTGACATTGCAAGTGCAGATAGTCTCATCGCCAGCGTAGATCTTCGGAGCGCTTAGATTGCCACGTGGTTATCATGGTGGATTTATGCGGATTGATTCGGCGTTGGTGGCTTACATTCTCCTCATTTCACTTGAGCTCAGGGCTGTTATCTTCCTGCGTGTTACACTGTTCATTGGAATATAGGGATGATACGACTACTGCCAGCGACGAAGCTGCTACGTGCAGCCCCATGCTTCTCCACCATCCCTCGTCGTGCGCTTCACGTATCCTGTCCAAGGCAGGCGGATCCATGGCCTCTACCGCATACGCAGTCCCACATGGACTCGACGACATCTCCGCCTGATGCGCCAGCACCAGAGCCCCTCGCGCGCCCCAACGAATCGGTAGAGAAGATGCGCGCGCGGTTGCTGTACCAGGCACGGAAGCGTGGAACCTTGGAGAGCGACCTGCTGCTCAGCACGTTCGCAAAGGAGAGGCTGGGGAGCATGTCGGAGACTGAGATGAAGGAGTTTGACAAAGTGCGTATGTCATGACGTTTTGTGCTGCGTCTATTGACTTGGTTTGTTTTATTTTAAGCTGATGGATGAGCCTGACTGGGACATCTATTATTGGGCTACGGAGAAGAAAGCTCCACCCGAGCGTTGGGCCCACTCTGAGCTGCTGAACCAGCTGAAAGTGCATGTGAAAAACGAGGGAAGGGTTGTACGACGGATGCCAGATCTGAATTAATTCCGGATCCGCACAAGCAATACAGACTTGGTAGACCTTGGTAGACACTGGACTGGGGTAATGCATCCCTTCAAAAGCGAGTTCAAATTAGGAGAGTGATCGTATTCCACGATAGCCTTCGTCAGCCTAGTCGTATCTGTGCTCGTCACGCTCCTCGTTCCTCTTTTCGAGCTACATACGACTGGAATCCCAGAGTTTCCCAGGCAACCACATCGAAACGTACTAGTGCCTGTTTCAGCTGTTTAGGAAACTATAGGCCAGCGCAAAAAACGAACACACAGCCGGAGGTGAATTTTAGTCCCATCGCCACCCGCGATCTGGTCACTACACCCCACAGTGACTGTCACTTACGATTGTCACTAGACCTGAAGGTCTCCGTCCTTGCGCAATAAGGGTTGAGATGGCGAGAAAAAAGCAGGGTGCAATCAGGACAATCCCCTCGACCCCTCAACGACTCCTCAGAGAGTTGTCCATGTCATCGCTGGCTCGGTCTCCCCGACGCTGGCGTGATCACAGTCACAAGCGTCCAACGAAGTGAGGATCACTCCGGCACGTCAGCGGAGTTGACATTTAGCTCACTTTTGCTGTGTGTGTTTTTTCCAGGTTGGCCTATAGTTTCCTAAACAGCTGTTAAACTTGAAAACACAGCAGTCAATATCAACAACTCCGCTTCCGCAGCCAGCAAAGAGTGGAAATTGTGGAATGACGTTGGGAGGAGGGATGGAGTGTTTGATCCTTTCCGTAGTCCGGCATTGATGGGCGCCTGTCAGCCGAGGAGGAGGAGGAGCCACTTTGTTCTCTATATTCCTCCCAACGTCCTTAATAATTCTCTTGGTTCTTTCTTGGCCTCCATCCCCCTCCTCGTTACGATTTTTTCAAGCCTCTTTGCATCCCCAACAATCGCGAAATTGTGCCACTGTCCACAGGTATTGACACGGCACGGAGTCTGCCGAACACCAGCCTTCGCTCGGGAAGTCGGTTGTGCGCTTTGGGTCTTCCTCTCCTCCTCATCTCTCCTGCTGCCCACGACGTCTGGAACGACGAGCAGCCCTCGTCATTAATGTCGCGATCCCGCATTGTCCACATTCAGGAGGTGGAGCAGTCGCCAAGGGACAACTCTGTTGCTGAGGTCACTTCGTCACGTTTCTTGGTAAGTCCCATCAGTTATCTGCCACCTCGGGCGGACAAGCGTTGCGGCGTGCTGGAGATGTTAAGGAGGATGACGGCCATTGTACCGCCTTCCGCGACTTTGCATGCGACCGAAGACCGTCGTGGTGTTGTGGAGCAAACAGCAGCCTCAAACGAGGACAGTAGTACTGACATTATTTCCTAGATTCGCACGAGCAACTTTCTCAAGAAAGTCTCACATATCAGGACCAGCCGTAAATCGAGCTCAATAGATGTATCCGAGTCATCCACTCGCGACGCTGCTACCTTCGCGGCGCGATCCCTGGCCCTCGGTCGCAAGTCTTTTGGATACTCGCAACCTGTACTCGGAACACATCTCAACGCCGTCCCAAATCACCGTCGCAGGATGTCTGAGCACGATTCGTCCTCGGAGGGCGGCTCTACATCGTCACCGCCGACGACGAAGGCCCCTCGCAGGGTCAGCCTGACAGAGTCCAATTCCGAACCGAAGGCTAGTTCAAGTCCCCAGACCAACACATCCCCACCTCACCCTGATGGGCTTCCGCCGGCCTTAAACGGCCTGCCATGGCGACCTTCACCGCCGCCCGGACAACCCCCACCTGTTGTCGCTCTTCCAACCGATACAACATCTCAGATACCTGCAGATTCTTCTAGCGCCATTATTATGCCTTCCCAGACACCCCATCTGCGTTCTGTTTCCTCTCCGACGGGTCAGCAAGCAAGCCTATCAGCTTCCGGGCCCTCTCCGTCTTCCACGCCTCAACTACGATTTGCTCGAACCCCCGAACTATCACGCGAGCAGAGTCTTCACATGCGGTTGGCGTCGCTTCCCCCTCCCATGATGGCACGCTACGCCACACAAGGAAGTGCACGGCTTACACCGAGTATAGTACCACGGCCACCCCCTATGCCCATTCTCAACTTGCCAACGCTACCGCCACCAACTCCGGTCCTGAACCCACCTGCACCACCGCGAGCACCCCTCCGCAGCATACCCGCTCTGCCACTGACTGGTCCACGTGATGACGAGAATCCTGACATGGAGGAAGGATCGGATTCGTCGGACGACGGGATGGACGAGGAGGACGCGGTAGGGGGGAGGGACGACGTCACGGAGGAAGATGACGCAGAAGAGAGCATGATACCGGCTGGGGCGACCATGTCTAGAAGGAGGGATCGGCCTGATTTGTTACCTCAAGTGGACACTTCCCGGCTTAACATCTCATTTTCGTTTGGATCCACGCCCTCGGCTACAGGAGCAGACTCTGTCGCGAGAGCCTCAAAGCAACAGCATGGTTCGCAGCGCCCCGGGACACAGTATTGGACGCCATCCGCTGATGTTGCAGCCACACCTCATCCCGACAAACACGATGGGCCGACAGATTACTTTTCATCGAAGATACGACAACCGGATAGTCTTATTGAGGAGGTATCAAGGACGCCTCGCCCTTCTGACTACAGCCCCGCGGTGCCACTAGTTGCAGGACCGTCGAGAAGCAAAGCGCTCGTGACCACGCCAAACGGGTCGTCTGGTCCAGGAATGGTACCAAGAATTGTCCCTATGCCGCTGTCGCCTGGTTCCCCCGCACTATCATCCAAGACCCCTCGTCTGGGCACCACTGTGTCCACAATCGGGGAGAGAAGACCAACATTATATCAGCATGTCTCCAAGAGCATGGTGGATTTGGTGCCACATTCAAAGACGAAAGAGGAGGCGAAGGAAGAGGAGGACGCGAAACGCTCCAGTCGTTCTGCGCGGCCTGCTACGGCAGGCGATCCCTCGCCGAATGGGCCACTGGAGATACCTGAGAGAGCACCAACGCTGAGAAGGCAACGGTCGCTGCCGACGTACAGACCGGCGTCCCTACCACCTCCATATCCGACATACTTCTCGTCTCGATATCCAATAATCCAGCCTCGCGAAGAGGAAGGACGAGAGGTTCTCCCGACATACTCGAACGCAATATACCTGTGCTCTATGATGCCTCGGAAGGTGGAGTTCACTGCTCCCGGAGTGCAGGCGAAGGAACGCAAGTGGCGGAGGGTGATCGTGGAGCTGGAAGGAACCGTATTGAGGATATACCGGTGCCATGGGGCGGGGAGCACGGGTAAAGGCGGTATTGTGGGGGAATGGTGGGAACGAACTGTGGGTGTTGGTGATTGGAGTGCGGGACCACAGGCGAGCAGCATTTCAGCAACGGGTGGGGTGCAGGTCAATGGGTCACCAGCAGCGCAGAGAGATAACCGCAGGATTGCGGTGGTGCATACGGCGAATGGGAACACGGAGGAGAGGAGAGGGAAGGGAGTTGAGGATGATCCGCCAGCGGTTGAGCCACCGACTCAGCCCCAGCCGACGAGGTCAAAGTTGCATCAGGTCGCGTCCAGCTTCTTGCACCCAACTCGTTCAAGTCAGGACGCTACAAGCACCCAGTCCCGTTTGGCTGTACCCCCCACGTCTACGCGGTCCAGACTGAGCTTCGACACGAGTCGTGACAGTGAACGGACGACGTCAGTGTTAGGTATTGGAAGACGGTCGATGGATGCCCTCCAGCGGAGTGGGAGCCTTGTGCGACCAACCAATTCCAACGCCACCTCTGATTCCAGTAGCAATACCACGTCCCCACGGTCCCGCTCCGTTACCAGTCCATCGAGCCCTTCTACCCCCGCATCTTCATCTATTTCCTCACCTCGATCCCGTCCCCGCGGTCCATCCACCTCGCACTCCTCCATTAATACCACCGGGACGTCCGATTCCAACTCGAAAGGTACGATCTCGCCGGACCCGAAGGATTTGATCAAGAGCTACACGCTTCAAAGCGCGGAGAGCGGGTTGGCGAGTGATTATTCGAAGAGGAGGAATGTGATCAGGGTGAGGATGGAGGGGGAGCAGTTTTTATTGCAGGCGAGAGATGTGGCTGGGGTTATTGAATGGATCGAGGTACGTGTCCGTTTCCCCGCCCCCTTCCGTGTACCTTAATTTTTAGAGTGTACACGCAAGGGACCGGGGTTTTCGCCCTTGAATGCTGTACTGACTTTTGTGTTTTTGCTGATCTGTCGATCCAGGGCATTCAAGCTGCAACAAATATTGCGCTGGATTTGGACGAACGGCCTATGCCGAAAGGACCGATGTTTCCAAGGCGAGTTCCTATCCTCAAAATGCGATTGTTTGTTACTCGACTTACCTTGCTTGTTGAACCTGCAGGAGGCGGCGACGTCGGCCACGAACAGCGCGTCCCGACGCATCCCCCGCCACGCAAACAACCGGCACCGGCGCTGCGTCCGGGTCATCATGATAACTCGGATTGGTACTGCACACCCAGATCCCCAAAAGACGTTCACCCTCGAATCCTCCTTCCTACCCGGTCATCATAATCGTATTATTCATGTTCTTGCTGCACTCACTCCCACTCGCATTACGCCATCCCTGCATCGCATATCGTTCTCATCTTTTCAATTATCTACCCGCCCGCACAAATGCACGTTTTACTTATACCCTCCCCCGCTCTGATTCTCAGTTTTCGCATTTGCTATACTGGACATGACATTCTTCATTCGCCTTCGCCTTCCTATTCACGTTCCGTATTTTTCTTCATCTTTTGGGGTCTCACTGATTACCAAAACACTCACGCTCTTTTTCCTGACACCTGTGTTGTTGTACTTTCTGCCCTTCGACTCGCTTTCGGAATGCGTTTTGTGCCATCTGTTGTTGTTTAGTCCTTTTTTTGTGCGGTTGGCTTTTTTCCCCTTTCCTTCTCACGAAGTTCTGCTAACGACCAGGTTACGTATTGTATGTACCTATAATACACGCCATGAGCTGTTTTAGATATATGGAATTGGATGGAGAGGACGTTGTTTTGCTACTTGACTGTCTGACTATTGACCAACACTAACGCTTCGAATGGCAGCCCGACATGAGCGCATTTCGCTGCTTCGCAAGAAGCGAGTTTCTTGAAGTCGTTTTTTAAGAATGTCGTCTTCCTGCGATAGCCAATGGGAAGGCCTTGCAGTTCAGCGGAATCCGTGGTGTGGTCAGATTGCCAGTGCGAGTCGAACATGCTTGAGGCCTATCTATGGACAAGTACAGAAGAAAAGGGGAAATGAGTAAAGCACTCGTCCTCAACTTCATCACCGCCTTGTCGCTCGGGGCTTCGCCCCTCGCCGTATTCGAGGAAGGTAATGGTCGAGGTGGAAGAGAGAGAACCCAAGAAATTTGAAATTGTGGCGTGCCACTGGCAGAGACTGAAGGATTTATTCCGGTCGGGAGTAACCGGAATCATCTGGAAGGCTGCAAATTTGATACCGTCTATAAGTGCTACAGTATTGGTGCTGCTAAGTGGCATAGGATGTGTGTAGTAATGAATGCAGGTTGCGAAAGCAAGAGAAAAAATGGTCAGAGCAAAATGTACATGAACAAAAAACCTACCCAAGAACGTATCAGTAAAACTAAGGAGTGAGAATGGCTATGGTAAGTCTGGTATAGTATAAAGCAAGTCCATAGAAAATCCTCCGCAACAACAAGCAACACCCTCTCCTCTCTACCGGATAGTCATAGTCGTCCAGTGAAAATCTTGGCCAGAGATATTCGGTTCCAGTCGCTCCCGTCATCTGGCCGTTTCTTCCTTTTCTTCCGCCTCTCATTCCGCGCTGCCCACTCTTCAAAAGTGATCATTTGGGAAGCGGGAAGGATGGCGTGTGTGTTCGCGATGTGCTCTTCGAACAGTTCTGTGTTATCGGAGCGATGTCTATAGAGGGTTTCAACGTATTCCACACTACCCGGGATGTGAGTGGGACAGGCGACAGCAGTGCGAGCAATTGAGGCGACTCACACATCCCGCGTCACCGTGTTAATTGCAAGGATGAATTTGCCTAATATTCTAGGATAGGTAGGCATGCGCTTTCCAGTGCCGCGTTTATAAGCAGCTTCTTGTTCAGGAATAGTCAAATCCACTGAGGTGACCACCAGTATCTTATAGGCAACACCGATAGGTCGCTTCAAGAGACGGTTTCGAGTTATCTAGCTGCTCCTAGAGGAGATTTGTTAGGCGCACCTGGAACAGTAGGGCTACGACAAGCCCAATATCATCGACAGCCTATAAAGGCCAATAAAGATGATACTAGATGAGTAGGAAATCGCTTTGGGGATAGGTGTACGGATTGACACATACCACCATGCGCATCTTGACATCTTTCTTGAGTCCAGCTCTAAAAACGGTCATTGACAGTTTACCTATCGTGCCCTCATACGTCTCCATGAGCTGAACGGGCCGAACGATCCTGTTGAAACATGCAGTGTCAGAGAAGTCGCTCGCAAAGGAAGCTACGAGTACACGCACGTCCAGTGAAGACCCTGCTCCCCCAGTGATTGTAAGTGCCGCTCAATCTTGACCTTCCCTGAATGCTCCGGCAAGATGAGCTCTGAGTCGTCGTCGGTCTCTCCTCGGTGAACCGAGGAATATACGAACATCGAGACGCCGTAGTGCAATGCCAAATCTGCCAACGTCTGTCCTCCGTGTTTCAGCATCATAGGTGACGTATCTAGAGAGCGAGGAACATGCGCACGATGCCTTGGACGGCTTCACCCTCCGTACTCTCCCCAAGACCCGCGAACGCCAACACGACGAACATCCCCCATATCGCACCCTTCCCTCCAGCATGTACGAAGACCTGCTTTATCGAGTCCCTGCTATCCAGATTACCCCTGACCAACTCGAGCCACGGTCTGTTCTTCTGAAGGGCGAGGGCCCTGGGGGAGTTTGGGTATCTGGTGAGAGCGAGGACGCGAACTGGGAACAGAGGGGGTTCCCCGGGACCACGGGTTAGGGCGCGTATGAACGCCTGCCCTTGCTTTCCCGTTGCACCGACGACGAGGATCTTGGGCTCCCCATGCAGCCCACTGCTCATTGGTGGCTAATCCGGTACGGTGAGCGGGGGGTGTTTTATAACTGCCAGGACGTCCGAGTAGGAGAGACCAGAGGAGGAGCGGGTGTCCGGGCGTGTATTTGGACGGTTCTGGCTCGGAGACCTGGCAAGCTGGCAGAGGAAGCGGTGGCCGGGAGAATGAGGTTCAGGTCGTGTGGAAATGTTTTGCGACTTACCCTTGTCTGCCGTGTGTCGGCACATAGAAATAGACTGGGTTGATGCGTCAACGGCTGATCGATTCCGATGACCTCATTGTCTCGAGCTAGGTCGACAAACAATTCTCACTCGCAAGAGGAACTCGACGTTGGGAGTGGGAGGTGCACTGCCGCTCGTCTGTCTGCTCGGGCTCAGTAGTTCAGTCAGTCGCTGGGATACAACTCATTATAACTGCCACTCCCATTCTATTCAGACTCACAGGAAGCGAGGCCAAGCCACAGGCAGCCGGCGGAACATATCTTGATCAATTCCAAGCTTTGCTTGAGTGAGATGTTGTGGAGCAGTCATCCTTGGTCGTGCCTTTGATTTTGAGGCACGCAAGTTACTAATACGAATCGAACCACCATGGCAGATCCATATGGAGCATGGTACGTTTCAAAGTCCGACAGTGACCCAGGTTCAAACATGCATTGTATGTAGTATTTATAAACGCCTCGCGCGATGAACTCAACAGCGGCGGGTGCACTCTGTGCAGGTGTGCAGCACTGCACAAAGGTCATGCGCTCGGGCAGTGGATAACTTCGGTGAAACAGCTGTCAAGTGGGCTGTCTGCTTTTGAGCAACCTCGCGTGCGTCGTAAGACTGTGCACGCAAGAGCAGCACTCAGAGGGAGTACGAAATCGGAACATCGCGCGAGCAAATATACGCGCGCTGGAACGATACAGGATCAGCATGATCGTACTGAGGAGAATGTCAGGTTCTAGGACACACCAGACTCCGTCGACACAAAGCGGCTCGAAATTGAACCTGCAGATCGAAAGGCGGGGTAAAAGCAACCGGTGTGGTACCAATATGCCAACCCAATCGTCGAAACCAGCGTCCTAGGCCAAGGGAATGGAAGAGTAGTGACCGGCGCTAGCTCTCCGAATAACACCCACGCAACGACATACAGACCCAAGGCCACCCTGTCCTAGGAGATCCTAGGGCTCCCAGAGATTTCATTGTAGTGGTTGACCGTTGAACACAGGCGGAAATTCGGTTGTTCGAATCGAAATATCGGAGGCACCGCATTGGCTGTGAATATCGTAGGCGATAGTGACCGAATACGACATCCAAGGATCGTTGAGAAGAACCGCACGTCTAGACCTGTAATGAATCACAGTGCACTTGCATGCAT
The DNA here is from genome assembly GCA_021029105.1 of Cristinia sonorae. Taxonomy (NCBI): domain Eukaryota; kingdom Fungi; phylum Basidiomycota; class Agaricomycetes; order Agaricales; family Stephanosporaceae; genus Cristinia; species Cristinia sonorae. The sequence goes on along the minus strand of JAEVFJ010000041.1, from coordinate 61,139 downwards.
CGCATAAGCACGAGTATTGCATACCGCAGCCCGCGGTTAGAGGGGTGTTTGAGTTTCCCTCCATGCGACGTAGGCGAGCCTTGACAACGCATACTGAAGGCGGCGACAACTGACCCGTAGCGGCACTGGATGTTGTGGTGAAGGAGTCAAGTCACAAAAGGGATTTGTGCCACTGCTTGAGATGGAGGGAACAAACGAGGAGACACTGACCGAAGAGGGATATCGATAACACAATGAGGCGGTGTTCGTCGGGGTTTGAACCTGGGGATGGAGGATACCGCCGTTGGAATGAGTCACTCGTAACTCTCTTATTATTGTGGTAGTAAATTTCGTGCTGCCATCGTTGGTATAGGTCCATCTGAAGTCGTATAGTACGGTGAGTGATTTTTTCATGGGCAGAGGAAAGTTTTACAAGGTGGAATGTGGATGAAACTCCGCTGGCGCCATGGGATTGCCTGGTTCCCCCGCTCGTGCCAGCATCAAACGCTTGTTATCACCCTCACCTTTTCATTTTACACTGGTGTTGGCAGCCGGCTGACCGACCGACGCCTTCCTTAGCCCACATCCTCCAAAACTCGACCCTCAAGTCTCCCAATCTTTCCCAAATTCACCCTTCCAAACACCTCATCTCGCCCTTGCCAACTCTCGTTCATTGCTGACGAACCTACGACCCAAATCCACGAAGTAGTATCTTACGACTTTCTAAAGGAGACGAGGCCATGGCGGACACAGCGACAGAGATTGATTTGGACTCGGTCATTGACCGTTTGTTGGAAGGTGCGTCCCCATCGTTATACCAGAATCTGGCCTGCTGGCGTGGAGTCATCCCCGCCTTCCTGATACACGCCTTTACCACACAGTCCGGGGAAACCGTCCGGGGAAGCCAGTACAGCTCCAAGAGTACGAGATCAAGTACCTCTGCACGAAGGCTCGTGAAATTTTTATCAATCAACCTATCCTCCTCGAGCTAGAGGCACCGATCAAGATTTGTGGTATGTCCCTCCTGTCGCTGCTGCGCCGCACACATCGTAACATACTTCTTACATCTCGCAGGCGACATTCATGGTCAATACTACGACTTGCTGCGACTGTTCGAGTATGGCGGGTTCCCACCAGAAGCCAACTACCTCTTTTTAGGAGACTACGTCGACCGTGGAAAGCAGTCGCTAGAGACGATATGCCTGCTCCTTGCCTACAAAATCAAGTACCCGGAGAACTTCTTTGTGCTGAGGGGAAACCACGAGTGCGCGAGTATTAACAGGATTTACGGGTTCTACGACGAATGTGCGTCATGTTCACTTTGTTATGCACAGACCATCAACGATTCTGACTCGACTTTCACTGCGCGCTAGGCAAACGTCGATACAACATTAAACTGTGGAAGACGTTCACGGATTGCTTCAACTGCCTCCCCATCGCTGCCATCATCGACGAGAAGATCTTCACAATGCACGGCGGTCTGTCACCCGATCTCCAGTCCATGGAGCAAATACGGCGTGTCATGCGTCCTACCGATGTCCCTGATACTGGTGAGTGGCTTCACACTTGTCTCACTTATCGCTTATTAAGCCATCAATAGGCCTGCTATGTGACCTCCTATGGTCAGACCCAGACAAAGATATCACCGGGTGGTCAGAAAACGATCGAGGTGTATCGTTCACCTTTGGTCCAGACGTGGTGTCAAGGTTCTTACAAAAGCATGACATGGACTTGATTTGTCGAGCGCATCAGGTGATCGGACATTTCTTCATCGTTTTTGCCACAAAGGTGATTGACAAACTATGCAGGTCGTTGAGGATGGATACGAGTTCTTCGCGAAACGACATCTAGTCACCCTCTTCTCTGCGCCAAATTACTGTGGCGAGTTCGACAATGCTGGCGCTATGATGAGTGTGGATGAGACATTGCTGTGCTCGTTCCAGGTCCGTTACTGTCTTGTTGTTCTTGCTACAATACCTCGAGTCTCACGTCTCTCTTCAGATATTGAAGCCCGCCGAAAAGAAGGCGAAGTATCCTTACGGTGGCAATAACATGGGACGACCAGTTACACCACCGCGTAAACAGAAGAAGAAGGATGGCAACAAGACGGGTTGAGCGGTGGCGTCTTGACATGGACTGATATTCTGCTCGCGTCAGTATCTACCTCCTCACCCCCGCGTTTTATTCTTTCTGTACCCTTCTCCTTTCTTCACCCCCCATCCCGCCTAATTATTAATTCTCTCTTTTTTTCTTCTTTTTTGTGACCCCATCGCTCTCTTCCGTTCCAACCTTTCTTCATCCCCAATTTCTCCCCTGGTTCTTCTATTGCGGGTTTGATGGCGAGCAGGTCCCATGATGACCACCCTTTGCGTGCCACGCAGCTGGCGGTGGCAACGATAGGATGGGACGCTGAAGCTGTATTTCTTAGGGATGAGGTCGACGAAAACCTAGGACGTTTATGCGACATCCACCAGATGTCCGCAAGACTTCGCCCAGAGGGTTATGGAAATACTTGCTCGCCGTCGCTTGTTGATGGGAGCGGATGTCGTTGGTGATCATCTTGTGGAGGCAAACAGGGCGAGATGGACTACGAGGAGTGTCGTCATGTTGATGCAGCATACCAATGACATCTATTTAACCCCCCTCCTCCGTGGTCTTCTTTCTCTTCTCACTTTTTTTTTCTTTCTTCCCCTTCCTACATTATCCCGTTCTCTACTTCCCTTCTCTCTTCTCTCTCTCTCCACGGTGTTATGAGTCGTGTTCTGACTAGTCATGCATTGACATCCCAATCAAAAATCTCTGTTGCAAACTCCCTCGCTTTGGCCCGCACCACAACACGACAACAACCCCTCCAGGTTCAACCCAAGGATATCGAATACCATCTCCCGGACCGCCTTCCACTCTCAAACCTAACAAGTACCCTATCCTCTCGCTGTAGACGAAACTTCTTCTGCTCATCCGTAGTCGTATTCCCTTCCGCCTCCCTCACTCCTCGTCGCTCCTTCTTCTCGTCTTCTGCCCCATACACCCCCGGTTCTCCCGTCGATTGCTGATCATAACACTGCCCCTTTCCCCCCGCTTTCTCAAAGTTCCCCTTGTGTCCCTACAGATTCAGAAATCCGTACGTACATGCTGTAGTATTTGTTAGCGTTTCTTTCCACGTTTTCACTCCCTCCCTCTCTCTCGCCTCGTCTCGTTTCAGAACACTGCGTCGTATCGAAACCATTTTTTATTTCTGTAATACAACGATTTGCTGTCTCGTCGAGCGGGTTTATCATAAAAGTGACTTTCTTCTGTCACAGTACATATGGAAAGCCGTAGAGAATTCAGAGATCATTGGGCGCTTGGCGACAATTTGCAAGTTGCTTTCTGCGTTCTGCATGATGACACTGTCGAAAGTGTAGAGTTCGTCGTCTCACTGTGTCTTTGTACAAACAAAAGGTAAGTGCGTCAATAAACTGCTTAGTACAGGAGGCTAACACGAAGAAACCAGACATGCTGGTTGAGCTCATGCGATAACTGCTCACACCGTCGCCGCCGCTTGCAATGATTTTGTCATCATCGCAAATTACCCTTACGCTTCCCATATCGGAGAATGGGTTACTCTTGACCCACTGTCTATGAAGACATGCATGCCACACATGGCTGGATACAAGGCTTCACTATCATCATCATGGCCAGACCGGTCCCCACACTGGCAGCAGCTGCGTGTCCGAGTATGCAGTCTTCCATGACTTCTGCCAGACTCGAGACCTTGAGGCGGGCTGCATGTTTGTGTTATAAGTGAGTGCCAAGTGGCTTCTCCTTTCTCTTGTCCTCGTCTTTTATCATTTCACACTTGAAGAACCCATGTCCGACAGTATCAGCGCCAGTGATATTCACGTATTGGCGTCGGGGTCGGTGTCCCGTGAAGGGTCCCACATCGACTCGGCCACCGAACACGATGAGGATCGCGACACCAAGTGGACATTTGCAAACACTGAAAAAGTTGACATTGATCAACACTTTGGCAAACAGTGAGTGAAGTCACCACCCAATGCTCTGGAGAAGTTGTTCATGCCCGCGCCGTTGTTTGAAAGTGGGTATACGGATGTAGGCGAAGAGGAAGACGCGTCAGCAAAGACGAAGGCGAGGCGTTGGTCGTCGCCAAGTCACGTGGATCCCCTTGCTGCTCGGTAAGCTTAGTTGCAAGCACGAAACTCACGTCAATGGCGTGTCTAATCGGCTTTTATTCTTCCAGTACACATGAGTTACTGGAGAAGATATTGGAGACGTTGTCACTCTCATCCGCCGCTGGTCGTGTAGATCGCTCCACTCGTGCACGCTTTTGGGATATGTACAAAGCGGAAGCGGAAGAGTTCCATGCCGACTTCCTGCAGAAATGCAACAGTGGGTTGGATATCGCACTTATATTTGTGAGTGTCTTGGGGAGCATTTCATGACTTGAGCCCGGCTAATAGTATTCGAAAGGCTGGCTTATTTTGCGGCGTGGATGCGACCTTCCTCACCATCATGCAACCAGACCTCAACGCTGATCCGAATGCGACCACCCAGATCCTTCTCATGATGGTCGTTCAGTCGCTGAACAGTACCATGTTTGCAGATCAGCCTTTGGTCCTCCCCCAATTCAACGGACCGGACCACATGACGATATGGATTCAATGCCTCCTCTATGCAAGTCTCGCTGCGTCGCTGTTCGCTGCTCTTGGTGCTATGCTGGGAAAACAGTGGCTTGGCCATTACGCCCATATCACGGAGAAGGGTACCGCGGAACACCGTTGCATCGACAGACAGCGCAAATTCGTCGGCTTGCAGTCGTGGCACTTCTATGCTGTCCTGGAATGTCTACCCTCGCTGTTGCAGATGTCTCTTTTCCTCTTCATGATCGGTTTAGCGGGGTATCTTTGGAATCAGCAACGAACCATCTCCGCCGTGCTCATTGTGGCTGGAGCGATCACCATCCTCTTCTACACTTTCATGATCATATCTTCCATCCTTTATGATGACTGCCCATTCCGAACCCCGGTTTCAGACGCACTGCTACGACTCGGCGGCCAGATCACACATTGGGTAGCATCGGCTAAGAAGTACATTGCTCAGGTATTTAAAACCAGCGAGGACCGATGGCAACGAAGAGGGCGGCAGAGCGTCAGCATGGGATTGCTTCCGTTGACGGCACAACATTCGCTGTCCATGGCCCATGGCAGGGCATACGAGATGCATCAGATCACCGTCATGGATATGCTTACGACGCAACCTCGGGACCGACTAGAAAGGACGACCCGTGATCCGGGGATGTTGACAACACGTCCCACTACCCTTGAGGAATGGACTGTATCCCCGGAGCGACACCTGGAACTTAGCGCATCCTGCGTAAGCTGGCTATTGGTGACTTCAACTCATCCAGACGTGATTACCATCGCTGCGCGTATGGTACTCGAAGTGTCTTGGAGCAGTTCCAGGATAGATCCCTTGCCAATGATGTCCCAGCTTCGGGACGCGTTTACCCTCTGTTTCGTACGGCGTTTGGGGAGATTCAACCTCGCTCCATTCTGTCACGACAGAGCCCTGTCCTGTGGTCAAGCGTTGCTACATGTGTACTTTCAACGATGGTGTGTCCAAGAATCAAACACCGATCCTGGGGCAGCGGAGGATGTTGGCCAGTGGCTGATGCAGCCCTTGGAATTTCCTACTCTTTGGGCGAATGATGTCACCCACGACAAACATCCAGATCTCTTCTTCATTATCCACGCCCTCCAAATCCTCGCAGATTCTTCCCCACTCTTCCTTCCCCCAGATAAGCGACGATCACGCGGAGAACTTCCCAAGTCAGAAGCGTTACAGGAATGGTTTTCGCATGAGATGGTCCAATGTCTTGCGAGTGACCGGACTCCCAACAGAGTGAAGCTGCTGGCCTTGGACGTTTTCAGCGAAATGTTTACTCGTGGCCTCCACTCAATGTTCCCGAAGACCTATGCAGACGTTTTCTTGGCTTGCGCGTATGGGATGGGATACGTTTCACCCACTTCTGGGTTCGCTGGTTATCAGATAGGTCAAACAAGGTGAGATCTCATAGTCTCATCCGTGTGCGGCTGCATGCTTATGAGTCTACAACTTAGTGATCGTCCGGAGGAGGCGTTGGCATCTATGCTGTCACAACTCACACTCACCTTTACTCTCCAACTACAAGCCAACGTTGGTCTCGACCCCATGCATGTCACATTCGCGTGGGAACTCATGAGCCCACTCACCTACTTGTGCGAGCACGGCTCGTTCAGGGAGGTACTTCGTTCTAAGTACGTTCACCACCTGGCTATTCTCTTTTGCCGTACCATTCTGGAGGAGCACGGGTTGAAGAATCAGAGTATATCGGAACGTCAGTGGCCATGGATCGATAACTGGATACGTCTGGGGATCATGTCGACAGCCCCATCTCGTCGACAGCCAGTCCACTCACCCCGTAGGGAGGTCAAACTATTTAAAGAGGACGGCTTCAAGCGAATCTGGCACTGTCACTACGGATCTCTGGACAGGGAGTACCTGCAGCCGTCGGACTTGGGATGGATGTTGCACGTCACCAGGGAAGCCCGGAGCTCTGAACCAGTGTGGGGTCCCCACAGGGTGTATCTTCCTCGGACTATTGTGTATGGTCTCACGATGCTCTGCGAGCATCCGGACATCATCAATGGCACCGCACGCAACTCCGTGTATCCTGACATAGCCTGGGCGTTGAGAGAGGGAGGGGTTTTCGGCCAGGCTGGGTTGAAACTCGCACGAGCTGTATGCGGCCAAGATCGCGATATCGACTCTAGTGCTCTGACCCTCCTGCTTCATGGCACACAACAATACCTCGATCTTTCCACCACATTATCGACGCTTCTTCAATCGTATTACAGCTCATCCGATGAATTTTACGGTATGGCCGAAAGCTATCTCCTGCATATGGCGTACCTGGACATCGTCGTTGGTTTCATTCAGCTCGAGGTGAACCTTCCCGCCATACTTTCCCACATCCGCAACTGCTTCGACATCGCATCTCTTCTAAGACTGAACAACCACGACTGGTACGGTTCAGAATCTCAGATGGTCCGCACTTGTCTTGGGCGACAGTCCGACGACAGGCCACGGAAACAGTCATCTCATCTGGTAGCGATCGATCCTAACGACAACTATCCAAACTCCTTCATTCGAGATGTGTGGCATCGACTGACTGTCGTAGTTGCCAAGTTTCTACGAGAACAACCCCTTCCCGAACTCACCACCACCGAAGACGGTATTCTGACGACACTTGCACTCGCCTGTGCATGCTGGCAAATATACGACACCCATCCTGTCCCTGACGACACACTTCTCGCCATGACGAAGTTGCTTGGGGACGTTTTGTCTATTAAGCACGACAGGGTAGCGGAAATCGATCGGCAGATCGAAATCCAACGTACTTTCAGGTGTATATCACAGGTCATCATCCAAGACATCCATGGCCTTGTACCAGAAACCAGAGACATTTGGAACCAGGCAAGAAATATCCTGTGCGCTCACGTCGATGTCACTGTTGAGACGTTGGAGCCACCGTTGACTCTAGAATCCTTGGCAACTAACGCTGAACGTTGAGCGTTGAAATGTCGTCCTACGAGAGCCACTCGGGACGATATCGGCACCCTCTACCAGTCGTATTTATCGTTTGTATTGACTTCCAGGGATTCCGGGGCTGCACTGTTGGCGGATGGAGAATTTCTCAAGTGTGGGTTGTTGGTGAACACAACAGCGATCAGTTCCTTACTGTGTAGTAAGTGCCGAAATTTATCTTTGCTAATATAGTTACTAACAAGTTTCACCACATACCCTCAGTTCTTCGGCTGGATACGTCTCCAATGTCGTAAAACGATAGCTGTTGAGCACCTAGAAATGACTCTGCATATATTTTGAGATGAAGGCCTCCTATGAGCAGTACCGTTTGCCCTCCACAGTAACGCGGTGTAATGTTCCGGACGAGAATCCTAAGACTGCTTGAGCAGACTCAGCAGAGGCGTCACGTTGTGTATGTCTAGACTCCATCGGGTGACTGATTGGCCCTGTACCTTCCCACTGACACAATTTCGTGCGATAAACGATGGTGCTCCTCTTCCCACGGGAACACTCAGTCCACTTGGGGTCCCTTCTCCCAGAGGCGGGGTACCTCCTAACCATTACCTTTGTGGCCAAGGGTATGTCGTATCTCGACCTTTCACGATTACAGTATCATCTGACCAATCTGAATACTTGCTGAATCGAACAGATTCAGTGTTTGTTTCGGGTGGAAGTTCAGCGCTCGCCGTTCGTTGATCTTCAACAAGCAACAAACACATCGTCCTCAATCGTAACTGGTGACGATCTTTGGTAGTCAAAATGGCCTCGGGTTTACCGAAGAACATCGAGGCAATTGCGCTTGTGAACGAGGGGGATTTCGATGTGATCAACAAGATTGTGATTCCAATCCCCACACCCGAACATGATCAGCTCTTGATAAAGGTTGGGTTGCGCAGCACGCTCTTCGATCTGTGAACTTTCATAGCGCTAATGTGTGCTTGATTTTATTAGGTTGAGTACAGCGGGATCACCTTCGCTGATAACTGTTTCAGGTATGTGCCAGTGGCCAAGCATTGTGATATTTAGCGTCGCTCAAGAACATTTGAAACAAATGCAGGACTGGAATAAACCCAGTAGACAAGTGGCCACACATCCTTGGCGAAGAGGCACTGGGAAAAATCGTCTCACTACCTCCAAGTCCTGTCGCCGTGCTGGGCCGTGAATACAAAAAGCGAGGCTTCTCAGTGGGACAGAGAGTCGTCGTGGTATGTTAGGCCTACTTACTCGTCCACGAAGAAGTATCTGATACGTACAACGAACTACGATTACAGAAAGCCACATCCCAAATGGCAGAATACGCCGTCTGCAGGTGGACAAGAGCGATTCCCCTCCCGGATACCATCTCTCCCGAAAACGCAGTTCCAATGCCGACGCAGATGTATACTGCCTTTATGCTCGTTGAGAAGGTTTACGAAATCAAACGGGGAGATTTTGTGCTCATTCACTCCGTCGCAAGGGAGTTTGGCCTCAGTTTACTGCAGATGGCGAAGTTGCGGGGTGCGACGGTCATTGGCATGGTGTCGACGCCTGCGAATGCGTATATCGCCAGGACGCATGGCGCGGACCACGTTGTCTTGCGGGGGTATACAAATGTGGTGGACAGAGTATTGACAATCACGGGTGGACAAGGTGTTCATGTGTCCTACGACAGTGTCGATAAAGATAGGTGAGCTACTGATCCCCAAGTTCCTTTCTATTCTCTAACAATTCGTTTGTTCACAGGGCTGAAGTGGAATCGGACGTCCGGATGATAAAGCAAAACGGCACCATTGTCGTTGTTGGAAACGTCTCTAGCCCCCGGGCAAGACCTACTCCATCCGCTTCCCCGCCAACGACGATTTCAAATGGAATCAAGATATGTCGCCCCGTGTAAGCATATTTCTCCCTTGTGAACATTGGCTGATCCTTCCGGTTCGATCTTAAGCATTCATGATTACTTGGAGAGACCTGCAGAATATCTGGATTGTGCCCAGAAGGCGAACACGCTGGTGTCCAAGGGGTTTCTTCAACCCCGAATCCATGCAGTCATCCCATTCACTTCCGAGGCCGTGCGGCAAGCAGAGAGAGATCTTCTTGGCGGGAACACCACAGGTATGATCGTCGTGAAGATAGCCAACCCACTGGCAGTGAGTCATCCCCTTGAGAACAACTCACCTTACAACATCCTAGTGTCGTCTCACGTGAAACGATGCCACCACAGGTTAGCCCAATCGACAATTTTTTTGCTCGGTTCCCATCGTTCAATTACGATCCATCAAGTCCGGTCATGGAGGAATTCTGGCGACTGAAGGAACAGATGGAATGGTCGAAAGAGGAGACACGAGGATTTAGGAATGACTTGAAGGACGCCCTTGTCCTCCAGTTCAACGAGTACTACGGGACGAACGAAGACGACCTCGAGTCGTGGCAGGAGATGTGTACGATACTAGGCGTCCAAGACATACCCAACAATCTGAAATCTTGTCGCAAGGTGGGTACGAGTACCGTGAACGATCGTTCTGCGTTAACCATATGTGCATTACACTGTATACCTGGAACAGATCGTATTCGGCTCCTACGTCAACATCATCGACTACATCGAAGCCCGAAGACTCGGTGAGACTGTGAACAAACACAATAGCCTCGAAGAGCTGGCCGAATACACACGGAGGACAGGCCGGTGGTTCCCCAGTGCGAACGCGCACGCAGGAGGGCTGCTGAGGCATCTTCTCAGACCACTGCTGTCTGCGTCGAGACAGATTGGGAGGTGAGTCGGGGTGTGCTATTGCTATTGGTGAAATTTGCTTGGACTTGGATTTGGAGCTGTGTCGACATCATGTCTCTTTATATTTCCTCCTTGTATAGTAATGGGTCCTCTCGTTGTCGTTTCTATCGTTCCTCTCCAGACTTCTCGACTCACATGAATGTAATATGGCGTCATCTTATCTACCTTTCTCCAAGAGAACGGTCCCCGACAATAAAGAGAGAATCCTAGCATCCAGTGATATACGATTTCGGTACTTATACAAACGTTCATGGTCCAAATGATATATAGAGTGTCGTGAGATTGTCCACCGTGTGTGTGTGCATGTGCAAGAAGGCCAAGGAAGATATGGATCTAAGGGTAAATCGGGGGCAAGTGGTGAGTGAAGGGGGATAGAAATAGGAATAGATAGATTATGGTAGGGAACGAGGTTGAGAGATGCGAAAACGAGAGCAAGGACCCTGATGAGGATGAGAGATACGATATGAAGCTAACATACAAGAAAAGCATGACCAAAGTCCGTGGAGAGAGCAGAGCAAACGAATCCATGAGCCAGAACTGAAACATGTGGGTGTGTGATGAAGTCAACAGATCCCTCGAGACGCGACATAGAGCGAAAGCACCCTCGATGATCCACGTGAACGCTCATGCAAGAGCACGTTCACCGATAACGCGACAGCTTCTCAGGCAAAGGCACCCCGCGCACTCCACCTGAGTGCAGAAGCCCACGGGCGGAGACATATCCCCGTCTCGTCCGTCCACCTGAACAACCCACGCGCCAAAAAAAAAAACGCTGCATTCACTTACTTCTTCGCCTTCCAAAACTTCCACCTCCCTTTCCTCTTCGAACCCTGTTCTGCAGCTCCGCTTTGCGTGCCGGGGAAGCTCGCGGACCGCCGACGCTGCTCAAAGTCACTGGGCGTAGGACTGTGGTCGGATACGGATTCCTCTGAATCAGGTGGTGTGGGCAGCGATTGTGCGTTCGGTCGTGGGTCGTCAAGATTAATGATCGTCCGTTTTGCCGTTTCACGCGAGAGCATGCTCTTCGGGCGAACCGACAACCTCGGCGTAGTTCGTGAAGATGCTAAGGAGGAGGTAGTATCGTATTGTTCAGACAGGGCTGGCCGCGGGAAGATGTAGGTCGTCGGCGAAGGAGGGGTGATCGAAACACCTGGACCTAAACTTGGGTTCTCGCCAAGAAGAACGATGTCGTCAACACCAGAGATCCAAGCTCGCGGCGTCAGTCGTGAGTATGGGCTCACAGGTCTCTTGGAGTTGGAGTTGATCGGCACAGGCTCCGCTGGGTCAAGGGAGCCTGCAAGAATGAGTTCAGAGAGGGTGTAGCTTCCACCATCGGCGCCATAGGGGGAATTGGATGATGATGATGACAGTGGGGAGGAAACCTGCTGGGAAAGCTGAGTGACAGACATCAAGTACGGCCAGGCACGTTCCGCATCCTCCTTGCTGGGTGACGCCGGATATGCGAACGAAATCAGGAATGATTCAAGGCTTTGCACTAGCCTCGATCGGTTTCCTGCGCTGAATGTCCGAGAGACTTCTGGCAGAAGGTGTAAGAGATGCGCTTTGACAGGTAAAGCGGGGACAAATGTGTTGACGGATTCGCCACTGTGTGTGTACGGAGGAGTTGGAAGGTACACAGAGGATGTGCTTCTATCCCCGAACCACGAACGCCGTTGACCTGATGCAAGGGGCGGGCGTACACCTGCACCTGTAGTCACCGACATGATAAAAGGGCGACTGATCGTGGTGACTAGGACGGCCTGTTTTAGCATTGCCTTTTCAGACGTGTTTTTGGGAAGAAAGTTGACGATGGCATCGATAGGTCGCTGTGCGGAATCAACCTGGGGGAGGGATGGGCGAGGTGACCTCTGACCAAAGATCCTGCTCGACCGCTGTCGTCCTGGGATTGTCTTGCTGTGGGTCGCATCGCTGTATTGCGGCGCGGCAAGCATGGAGGTTGATGATTTCGGAGACGCAGGAGTGCTCCGGGAAATGGAGAAAAGTCGGCTACTGGAAATGTGGAAGAGGTAGTCCCGACCATCATCGCCCTCCTCCAGAACGGCGATGCCAGATCCACCATGCGACCGCCATAGCTTTCCAACACGCTCAGCCCATTCGAGAACACTCACGAATCGGACTGCTCCGGAATCTTCGATGCTGAGCTGCTCTTTGAGACGCAATATGCGGACAGTAGGGACGGTAGAGCTTGGAAGCTCAATTGGCTCATGAGACGCGAGAATGAGGAGAGTGTTGGCCAAGTGTTTGGAGAATAGAAGAGGCCCAAGCTCTTGGACAGTGGGATCTGCGTATCTATGCTTAGTCCCTTCACGGTAATTGTGTGGTTTATCGATGCACGTACCACCCAGGACGAGAATCACGTCCTGCCGTGCATGCGCAGGGAGTCGCTCCGGCTTGACGTACCACGGTTCCTTGAGCTTTGCAAAGGGATCAAGGGGGAACCTTGGCCTGAAGGTATCTGTCTGAATGCGAGCTCGCTGTGGCCGCTGCGAGCTGGACGAGGCCATCGACGACGGCGACGACGGCGACAACGACGGCGATGGTGGTGGTTGTGAGAGGAGACAGGTGGGTGGGTGGCATCCCGCCAAGTGCCTCTAATACTTAAACCGCATGCAGCCATCTCGTCATTCCCCCACTTCCTCGGCACACCCTTCGGCATCCAAAGTGCGCTCCGCCGCTAAGGATAAATATTTGGGGGCGGCGATCTGCAACGCCTGCGACCGTCGGTGCCTTACGCACTAAATACTGCAATCATCCTATGCAGGTCAAGAGGAATATTGAATCTACTATATGGAATAAACAATATCAATATACCACAAAGGATCGACCAGTGGTAATGACGACACTAGTACTCCCCGGGCCCGTGCCGATCCCTGCCGATCCCCGACAAACACAAAAGCCAAGTATTCCAGTCAATTTTCCCGGATCCCGACGGCCGAAATTGCAATCGACGAGGTATCCCCGCGACGGGTTGCTGCGCGCGCATGAACGTCGAGTGCAGCAGCCGTCGGACCAGTGCCACCGCCCAGCGCGCAAAACTTAGTGCAATCACCGCATTTTGCACCTCTCTGACGAATCTCGCAACTCACATGCATGTACAAGCTCATTCATATCTCACTAATCTTTACGGCACGGTGGCCAAACATGCTTGACCAGCGTTGCAGAAGCCAGTGGTGGTATGAGTTCGAACGTTTTGAACGTTTGGACCCATCCGATGTCGCCGATATAATATATAGAAGTACGTGTGGCGTGCAACCCGGGAACGACTTTTACACTTCTCCAATGTCCATTGGACTACCTTCCCTGCTGAGCATCCCCAACACTTCTTTACCGGGGCGTCGCTTGCGGAAATACACTCCTTCTCGGACCCATGCTCGGATCCGTCGCCGGGAACATCGGACGAGGACAATATGTTCAACGCAAGTAAGTAAGCACGGTGTACAGAGATCGAAAGAAAGCTCGACATGACAGAGCCAAGCTGATCGAAGTGATCTTGTAACAAGGCAAAGAGGTCTTATCGAGCGCGCTGAAGACATGCCGACGTAGATGCCTAAACCGCGCTGAAACTAGAAGGATTTCGGAATCAATGCGATAACTAAATAATCAGCTGCTCAAGGAAATGCCCGCTCCAAGGCCCCGACTGGAACGAGAAATCATTCACCTACAAACGCTGAGCGTGTCGAACGGCGTTCAGGCAAAAACGTACATTTGATGGTATGGAAGGGAACTTGCTGGATGCTTTGGCGTGTTCGCGGGAAGGGAAGCGTTTTTTTGCTGCGGAATCTAAGAATGGTCTAAATCCGAGGTTCTAATGAGGCAATCACGATCAGGGAGAAGATTGTAAAGGAGGAGAATCAGGATGCCGCACCTGTCTTGTTTTCAGCGTTTGGACGATGCTAAGAGCTCGGACAGCGCCTTGTGATGATATTCTTGATAGGTCGAAGGTGAGGGTGAAACGGGGCACCTCAATACAATACCCTGCATTTCATCAATCTTCGTTGTTTGAGGTATCACGACTCGAAGTTGTGATGACTTGCACCGAAAGCACTTGCCTCCCAACTTAATATGCTTGACGCCACCAGTAGGTTTGGCGGGCATCGCAGACTATGAGGAGCGAGTAAGGTGGGCTTAGCTGAAGGTCTACGCAAAGGTGGAGGAGACCTTACATACAAGAGTGGTGTTCATCAGGGCAGCGGGCTAGTCACAATGCCTGCAAGACTTCCGGAGGAAGTCTCGCTACCAGCTAGAGAGCGAGGATTGCCCGGATTCAACTCACCTCCAACGTCCACAAATACATACGTCAACTGTGCCACAACTAGAAAGGAAGGGTTCAGTTTGAAGCCATTCAGTCATGCCAAGGGTACTTACTTACCTGAGCTCAGGCTGGCACCAAATTTGCCATCTGCTCCTATTCCGAGTCGTCCGAATCCGAAGTACAAGCAACAGCGGCGCGTCGAAGGAATCTCGAAGGAATCACCGCACGTATCTCATGGCCCAGGAGTGAAGAGGAAGAGTTGGAATTTCGAGGTGATAGTTCGCGATCACATGACTGTCACGTGACCGGCGCGTCGTCATTCTCGGCTGTGACTCTGACAGTGAGATAAGTATCTCAAAGTCAACTGTTCTTCCCGCCTCTCGAATCATCACGCCTTACATAGGACACGCGACACCATTCCTCTCGTCCTCTCGGTTGTCTACCGCCCACCAATGTGGGGGAAGAAGGACGCGAGTGGAGAAGTGGAAGGAAAAGTGGAGGAAGAAGTGGCCAGAAAGAATAAAAATGCCAAGCGGTGGGGGCTATATAAAGCGTGTAACTGGGGTAAAAAGCGAGGGGGGAGAGCGTAACCAACATCATCCGGATAGCCAAACACCCCCGAAGGATAAACATACATCGAACCAAAGAAAGCGTCAGTCCGTCCCAAGCATTTTCCTCGTTCCCATGTCTTTCGTCGCCTCACAGAACGCGTCAAGGAAGAAAGAGTGTCTCTGCTTGTCGGGGTGGGGGTGGGGTTTTGAGCCCGTCGCCGGCAGTCCGTGGACGTGCTAGCGCAGAAGGCAGAGGCGTGATCCAGGCGGTCGGCATCAATGTGCGCCACCCAAACCCGCATGCTCACTGTCAAGGGGCCAATATGTCGGCCACACGAGAACGGGTAGAAGGATAGCTGGGAGGGGGGGAGATGGTGGTACGGAAGAGAGAGGGAGGAGGGGGAAGGTGGGGGTTATATAGAGGGACATTGCGATTTGGACCAACTTCCACGTGAGGGTTCAACCTCCTCTGCGTTCGTCAGCCACTCCTTGCGCGGTGCTCGCAGGATGGTTCTCGGCGCAGCGAGAATTGGAGATGGAAGCAATAGCTTCATGACTTATTCCTGCTGCGCGATCGTGGCATCATGATCCGCATTCAAGTCCAACTGGTCATTCACAGCCAACCAGTATTGCTTCGACAACGGGGCCCTCGTCTCCCTCCAACGTCCCCCTCTGTCTCTTATCTGCGTTGTCTCTCTTACCTCGATCATCTTCTAGTCACTTCCCACATGTCACTCTCAATAGACCTATGTTCGCGCGACGAAGTCTGCTTTCCTCGGATAAGATGCATGCAAGGCGCCTACTAGCAGGAACAGAATGGAGGCGAGGAGTTTCGCGTGTACAAGTCGTAGTATTGCTCGGTGCCAACGATTTATAGACAGGAAGATCTATAAGACAAGACATGAAATGTTCAGCTTAAATGGGTTGACCGTTGTTCACTTCATGATCTTCAACTTCACCACCGCCAGCCATGAGACACTAAATCTTCGGCTTCTTGGACGGCCGACCATTCATAGGTGAAGTAGGCCGCCGAGGAGCTGGAAGAATCGGGTCTGTGGACGATGCGGAGGGATTGAATCTGTGTGGCGAGTCCTGGGAGATCAGCTCTCTCCCTCCGTCGGACGTGGGACTTGACGGCGCAAGTAGTTTTCCCGCCAGGAAAGCATCGTATTGGGCCAAGTCTCTCTGGCGACGCGCCAGCTCTGTCTTCGTCATTCCATCGTACACCGGGTCGGTCTCTTCGGGAAGTGAAGCCAAACCCTCGTCCAGAATATCCAGAATCTGGTCGTGGATGACGCCCTGGGCAACATCGTCGTACGTGCGGTACGCGATCTGAAAGAACTTCCACCACCTGAGGAGCAACGACTGCAATGGCAGGAAGTAAGGATGTATGAACGGCAGGACATCGGTGGCGAACTTTGAGGGATTCTGGAATAGAAAAAGCTTGCTCCTTCTCACTGTTTCTTCATACGGAGAGTCGAAGAAAGATTCCACAACTGAGCGCACGCCCTCGACGTAGGCGGCGTCGGCTTCGGCGGGAAGGGTGCTCTGCAGTTCCTCGCGTCGTGCTCCTCCTGGCCCACGCCTCGTCAAGCAAAGATAAAGGAACACCCAGAAGACTGACTCTGCATCGTGGATAGCGGTGTGAACGGGAACTGAGTTGCTGCAATCCGTCCTTCTGAGAAGCGCTTCGTCTGATCCAAAGTATTGTGTCAACCCTAACACCTCTGCGCTCATGAATGCGACAGTGCCCTGAGGAAGGAGGTTGTCAATGACGTTGATAACAGGGCCATTGAATTCCTTGACGCACCGTTTTCATACCGAAACCCGCACTCAGGGACGGTGTCAACCAGTTAGGAGGACGAAGCTGAGCCCGAGAGCAAATCAGTCAGCGAGTACGGCGGAAAGAATCAAGGCGCACCTCTGGGGAAAGCATCCATTCATCGTAACGCTCTGTCGTAGGGTGGCGGAACATGAGCTTGATCTACAAGTCGCACGTTAGGGTAGTCCAAAATGTCAAATGATGGTCTTACCTCTCCCTGAATCCTCGCCCAAAAGGCGTCTTTCGATTCTGGTTCTTGTCGCTTGTCGGAAAGCATGAGATTTGGATTTCTCGCAAATAAACGGATGATATTCTCAATGGCAGTGGTAGCAGTGACGGGGTCCCCCTGGCAGCGTCGTACCACTGCGTCGACAAGGGTTTGGTCAAGTGGTCCGATTTCGAGGTCAAGGACATCGTTGACGATAGTCGCAATATCGCATCGCAGGACGTCAACCCTAGTTGGGCTCGGACAATCAAACTCGTACAGAATGCAATCGTGCGCTTTCTTGGCGTGGTCGAGGTCGATTAACTCTCCGTGAGTCTCGCTGACTTCGTCGCCATCTGGACACGCAAGCATGTTTCCGACGCTTATGTCACGCTGCAGTGCGTGCTTCTTGAAGTACAAACTACGATGTCCTACATGGGTAATGTGAATCAACATGGCAATAGTATATGTGGCAAGAAATAGTTACCTCTGATCGTGTCCCTTGTCACCGTCAGCAGCTCTTTGAGGTCTTTAAAGTATTTGATCGGCCACCCGTAGGTCTCCATCAGCGTCCGAGTCAGAATTCGTGGTGCAAGAGGTCTCTCCGCTTCGGTGGCTCTAGGTCCTGCTTGCTCATGGGCAAAACTATCCTCGGGAGATCGCGCTCTGCCTTTTAGGACTGTGCTCTGTTCAAAATAGCCGTTTCTCCATTCACGCCAGACGCTGTCCACACCACCACGGAGAGATGGGTTGCCTTTCTCAGCGATGGTCGGGCAGCCGATGGTCGCGGAGCACACGACGTGGCCAACATGGTCCAGTCGCTCGTTGCCGTAGAAATCCTTCTCAGTGGCAGACCCGGCACGACCCCAGGCGCTCTTAAGCACCAGTCGTTTCTGCACACGGTTCGTTATTGCTTGAGCTGCTAGGAAAGGACTTCGAGGACGTACCCCATTCGAAATCACTCTCGTCCTGTCCACGCTAAGCTCCTTCACCAGCCAAACCAGTGTCGCACGTCCTACCATGACCTCCGCTCTGCTGAGACTGAGTGCGCGAGTGGTCACGTACCACTTTCCATCAGCTGAGCCGTGAGCGTTCGGCATGAAGATGGCCCACTGCGTCTCGTATGCAGACGAGCCGTAGTCCTCAATCTTTACATTAGGAGCTGTGGAGGGGACAAACACCAGCTTGTCTTTCTCGGTCTGCAAGCGGAGGTGCATCGTCTGGTCCCATCCGAGTTTCTCGGGAGAAAGACTCGATAGCCCGACGATGACCTGGACGAACTGCTCCGGGCGCTGTAACAGAGATGATGACATTAGTGCAGGCAGGTGGACTCGAAGAGAACATGGCTCACCTCGCGAATGTCGATCCATGTCGACGATGCCAGCAAACCAGACCGGTCGCAGTAGAACACGCGCAGCTTGTGGTTGCACAACAACAGGCCGAACACGAATCGCCGATCGAGCTGAGCCCTCAAAACCTGTCGCATGTAGCGGCACAATTGCGCCGAACCCTCGGTCTGATGCTGTTTGGAGTCGGTTGGCTTAACTTCCACAGGAGTAGTGACGCGAAGCCACCATATGCTTGAGAGTTTCTCAAGCTCGATGAGCTGTATGCCGCTTAGTCTGATGGAAGGAAGGACCAGACATGCGCAACACACCAGGTTTTTCTCGACAGTGCCCTCAGCTGTGAGGGGTATCTTCTCCTTCTCCTTGTTCCAAAAGCGGTTGATGATTGACAAAGGCAAGGCATCGCACAACAGTTCGATTGCTCGTCGCATGCGGAATAGCTCAAATAATCGCCTGTAAGCGTGGTGCTTGATTTGCAACGAAATAACACGTACCAGTTCGTGCGCCGGGTCGTTGGAAGGGTCTTGTGGCGTTGGATGTTTCGCTGTGAGGCCTTCAAGAACTTCGAGTACTGCGCCGTCGATCTGAAGCGGTGCTGAGTCACTGCGATGATTAGAGACCACTGCGCTTACCGTATCGGGATCCCCGCCATTCTTCATGCTACTCAATGCCGCGATCTTGTTCTTGAAATCCTCTCCTACCTCGCCATGGTATTTGATATGTGCATCCGCATAAGCCAGTACTGATTCAACCCAGGCCTTCGGCTGCACGCATGACCGAAAGATCAGAAGCGAAGCAGAAGAAGGAAGACGGTCGTCGTGCCCACCTCTTTGGCTTCGGGGGTGTTGAGCAATTCTAAGACGCGAAAGTATGCACGTTGATCCCCCAGGACACATCCTGCGTCTGGACGCAGTTGAGCAGTGGATTTGTCCTTGGATTTCGGTGTGGTGTTCGGCCTGCTGACCCAGTGCGAATGAACGTTCCCAGTACAACAACCAAGGATCGCGTTAGCAGCGTTCACGAGCATGCCATACAGCACAGACTCTGTTGCGTCACCATGGGGAAGGCCAAATGTCTGAAGATACTTTTTACCGTACTTCTCCGTGAGATGTCCGATGGTTTTGTCGCCATCTGGCAGTGGGAGGAACGTTTTGAGGAAGTCGTCAGGTGATGCCACGTGGATACCTTCTCCCATCTCCCGATTGATGAGCTGCTCTACCTCGGCCGCTGTTTGCACGTCCTGTCGTGTCATCCTGAAAATCAATGAACGCGTCGTAGAGTCGCTTTCGACTGTCCGAGCACTGCTGGAAGTTGTATACTCTGAGTGACTATTAGGTGACATGGTGTCGTGAGGGCTTGGAACCGGAAGGAATGAGGAAGAGACACGCACGAGATTGACTCTGACGACGGAGGGTCTTTATGTGGGCAGATGTATCGATAATTTGACCGTCTCTATAGCCTGAGTATCGGACTGAGATTTGAGCTTAGACGTAGGGCCCGCGCCACATTGAGGCAAGAATAAAGCCGAGAAACGCCCATGCGTCCAAGTTCACGCGTTCACGTGCACAGACTGGGAACCATCGATAAGTTACATCCTCTTGAAGGAAACGCACGCCGGGTGCTGTTTATCGAATGTTGAGATATCATTTCATGCTGGAGAGCAGGGGTTAGCTATGTGCCAGGAGTAATGAGATTTTTTCGCTACATACAGCTATGGACCTGGTAATGTACTCTTTTAGTCCAAACCGATGAGTGGTCAAGGGCTGATGACAGTTCTGTCTATTCATTGGCTTTCCCACCGTCCTCCCCTCGGCGAGATCCTTCTCTACCTGCTGTACCGCCTTGGCAGTGAACGGGGTGACAGCATGGAGACGGATATTCACCAGCTTCTCTGGCTGAGAAACCGGGTACTGTAATTCAGGGTGCATCGTCATATACTTGCTCACGCTAACCGGAGCAAGAGTTCAAATTCAGATGACAGAGGAAAGTACGCTGGTTGACATACCGTCACGGTGACGGTGATGTTGTTTGAGGCAATGGGTACCATCGGTCCTGATACGTTGTCAACGAAGACCGTGGTCCCCTTCCGTGTTATATTTTGGAAGTCCAACTTCAGCACTGGGATGAACATCAGAGCCAGGAAGGATGAAGATGGAAAGGCGGAGGACTACCCATCTTTCCAACTTCGCCATAGGATGCTTGCACTCTTCGTCCATTCGTGATTTCCAACGTCATCGTTATCCACAGCTTCTCCATCTGAGCGATACGAGGTTTATGAGCAGCATTCTGGATGAGACTTGATCAAAGTCGCGGCGAAGGGCTGGCGCAATACTACAGTATTGTCAAGATGAGACTGGAGATCGGCCTCCCCCGTCTAGAACTGAACAGAATGTGGGAGGAGCTGAAGGACCTGGAAGGAGGTGCATTAGAGTAATAAGTAGTAGTACTGGCAGAAGTGGAGTCTTCGAAGAAATATCCCGGCGTTGAGTTATGCTGGAACGCTGGAAAGTACGGGTTGGTGTTAACTTTTGGGGGCGTGATGAGGAATCCTGTAGACACGGTCACGGTCCATGGCGTAAGTGGCCCTAGGGATGGATCCATTTCGATACGCGGTATAAACGGATTTTTGCTTGCGATGGGTGTCAAAATACAGAGATCTCAGGACCGCACGAATGAACCCATTGGTCTTATCGAGGTCATAGAACGCAGAGGGACAACAAAAATCGTGCCTCGGCCTGTTTATCTTTTTGATGATTTAGAAGTTCTTTGAGAATGCCACCAGTATCACCTCTTTGTGCGGCCTGCTTGTATGCAATGAAGACCGCGTAGACAGTGACAAAGCTCCCGGCGCCCGATTCGACCAGGAAGTCCTCATCGAGAAGGACGTTTTTAACGGCTACAAGAGCAAGTATCATCTTTGAAGTGAAGATCAAGACTATGAGGAGAACAAACAAGACTTTATGGTGGCTGAATAAGAAGGAACGTGCCTTTCGATGAATTTCTCCCCGCCACAATATTGGTTGTGCAGAAAGAGCAGATGAGCGCTTATTCTGAGTCGTCACAACGTGACGATGCACGAGGCGCCGACGACAGTGTCAACAGCGGCGGGTGCTTTGACACTTTCCTCCCCGACCACCACGACCACCACAACCACCGTCCTCATCGTCTCCAACATCCTCAACGACATCGTCGCCGGACCTCCTCATCGTCCTTCGCATCCACCAGCACTTTCCTCCACATTGGCAAAAGTCTTGCCACGCAATTGCCACTCTTCCAACCCGTCTGAATATCGACAACAACCCTCCCCTCCCCCATCCACCAGCCATTCAACCTGAACTATGGCCCAACCTCAGCAACAAACGCGCCCATCATCATCTGCTCCGTAAGTCTTTTTGTTGCCCCGCAGACTATGTCTGTTGCATTCCTCAATATTGACACCATCCATAGGCGCACCAACAACGGAAATGGCACTGACAACGCGTGGAAAGCCAACCTCAACGTACCTGCAAAAGATGACCGTCCACAGACTGAAGACGTGACCGCCACCAAAGGCCTCGAGTTCGAGGACATGCACCTCCGACGCGAATTGCTTATGGGCATTTTCGAAGCCGGATTCGAACGACCATCGCCCATCCAAGAAGAAGCCATCCCCATTGCCCTCACCAAACGCGACGTTCTTGCCAGGGCCAAGAACGGTACGGGCAAAACCGCAGCCTTCGTCATCCCCTCCCTCCAACAGATTGACACCAACAAGCGCAAGATCCAAGCTCTCCTCCTCGTCCCCACTCGTGAGCTTGCGCTACAGACAGCGCAAGTATGTAAGATTTTGGGCAAACATATGGGCTTAAACGTCATGGTTACGACTGGTGGTACAACCCTCAAGGACGATATTATGCGTCTTTCAGAAGCAGTCCACGTGCTCGTCGGTACCCCTGGTCGTATATTGGATCTGGCAGGGAAGAACGTGGCGGATTTGAGCGAATGTCCAGTGTTCGTTATGGACGAGGCGGACAAGCTGCTGTCCCCCGAGTTTGCCCCTGTTATGGAGCAACTGCTCAGCTATCTCCCCAAGGACCGTCAAGTGATGTTGTTCAGCGCAACATTCCCCCTTATCGTCAAGGATTTCAAGGTGTGTTAGATTACATTGTGGTTCGTACCTTTGCTAAAGATCTTCGTGCAGGATAAACACATGGAGTCCCCATACGAGATTAACCTTATGGACGAGTTGACACTCCGTGGTGTCACTCAATATTACGCTTACGTTGAGGAGAGGCAGAAAGTCCACTGCTTGAACACTCTTTTCTCTAAGGTACGCAACATCTCTCGGGGTCAGAGCTGCGTACTGAAACCGCAACTTTTCAGCTGCAAATCAATCAGTCAATTATCTTCTGTAATTCGACCAACCGGGTCGAGCTATTGGCCAAGAAGGTTACGGAGCTGGGTTATTCTTGCTTCTACTCTCATGCAAAGATGCTCCAATCCCACCGTAACCGCGTCTTCCACGACTTCCGCCAGGGCGTCTGCCGCAACCTCGTTTGCTCGGACTTGCTTACCCGAGGTATCGATATTCAAGCCGTGAACGTCGTTATCAACTTCGATTTCCCCAAGAACTCGGAGACGTACCTCCATCGTATCGGTCGTTCAGGTCGTTTCGGACATCTGGGCCTGGCAATCAACTTGGTTACCTACGAGGACCGATTCAACCTCTACAAGATTGAGCAGGAGCTCGGAACGGAGATTCAGCCTATCCCTCAGAT
This sequence comes from Cristinia sonorae, assembly GCA_021029105.1. Classification (NCBI taxonomy): domain Eukaryota; kingdom Fungi; phylum Basidiomycota; class Agaricomycetes; order Agaricales; family Stephanosporaceae; genus Cristinia; species Cristinia sonorae. Next base: position 37,816 of record JAEVFJ010000041.1, on the reverse strand, counting down.
CATCGACAAGGGCCTGTATGTCGCTCCTAGTGCCATTCAAGAGAGCGAGCAGCAACAGCAACAGCAGCAAAAGGCGAAGCCCCAGCCTCAACCTCAGCCCGCGCCTCCTGCGCCGCAACCCCAGAGGCAGCCCGCTCCCCCTGCACAGCCACAGCAGGTTGTCTACCAGAGTCCTGCTGCCCCTCAAGGAAGGCCGAATGGCGCACCAGTTGCGACCAATGGACAACCGCCACGAGGATACCAAGGTGCATATCGCGGCGGTGTTCCCGTTGCTCGGTGATTTGTTACTCAGACGGGAGTAGTTGTGGAGGAGGGGGAGGGGAGGAGAGAGAGTAGAGGTTGAGCTCACCGTCTGGTTTTCCATCCATCTTCGACTATCACACAAGTCACGTTCCGCGCCCACACGTCAAAACACCATCCAGTCCATCCCACATCGTATCGCCCGATCATTTTCATCGCTGTATCATACATTCGCCGCACGACGACGCTCCTTAACCCCCTCAAGTTACTCGCGCTCTCAGGTTCAACGAGCAATCGTCATGGGGTCCTACCAAATCACCTTTACGAACCCACGGACACTCTTTCTTTCTTTCTCGCTTCCTCCCTCCTCAATCAATGCTCCCTTACGCGAATCCACCCTACCAACCCCATCCTGGTCTGCACATCCCACTCATTCACTGTTAACGCCGATAATCCCCTTCACCACACCACACCATACCATCACCTGTGTTGTCGGGACCCAGATAGAATTCTTCCCTGCCGCTCGGCTCATCCATCCCCCCATCCTACATCTCCACCATCCCCCGTCAGTCATTGATCCCTCTTTCTTCCTATTTTCTTTTCTTTCCATCCAGGTAACAAAGTAGTATTACTAGTAGTAGTATCATCCCCCCCTGCTGTGTCGTCGTCGTCGTCGCATGTCGGTTTTAGCTTTTGATGTCTCTATTCTTTCGTGCTGCTGTTGGTGTTGTGGAGGTGGCGGAGGTTGTTGGGAGTTGTTGGTAGTGCGTTCATGTAGGTAGTAGTAGTCGTATAGTGTGCTGTGTGCTGTTGAAGAGGGGTGAATGATGAGACGTTGTTGGTTGACTACACCTTTGTTGGGTTCATCACTCCGACCAGAACACCTCCAAATGTAACTTGAACTCGAACTTCATCCGCATTTTGCACCCTCCTACTCAAACATGACAGGCTGACTCCATTCAAACCTATCCACCACACACTACTGCGTTGCTCAAAAGAAATCTTATGAACCATAAAACTCCCGACAAACACCACGTATCACCTCGGTGAGCGTTCATCTAATCCGCAGTGAACCACAAGTATCCTCTTATATAAATCGTCGTCCTTTCAGATTCGGGTTCAGTGTCTTTGAACGACAGCCAGCCCGACGAATGTCTCGCAGGAACTCTAACGAGTACAAGAGAGATGCACATTTGCCCCAGTGAGCAATCCATGCCAGCCCTCGTTCAGACTTGTTAAGAGGAACTGACACTGACACTGCAGATGGAGCAACTCGCCCCCAAGTCCCCTCTTAACCTCCTCCCGCCTCCCCCGTCTCCTCCGAAGACGCAGCCTGCCCTGCAAAATCGCTCTCGCGCTCGCCGTTCTCCTCTCCCTAGTTGCACTCCCGCTGTTAGTCTGGGAACCCCACATCGAAACAACGTTCTATTCGCGAAAATGGGTGAAGCAGGAGGTAGAGGACGTGCAACCGCTCGCGGGGTGCTTCGACGCGGACAGGGTGTCTCCTGCGTACAACGGGTCGGGGAACCACAGACAGGTGCATGCGGGGCTTCAGATGAGGTTGGGGATGGATTGTTACAACTTCGCTGGGACGATCAAGCCTGTTGAGCAGGACCACAACACCACGCACGTTCCCCCGGAGGAACGCGTCCAGTTTCATTCGTATTGGCGTGTGGATTTGCAGCAGTTCGGGGAACGCCAGGAGTGGATGCTCAAGTCGTTCTTCGCGACGCAGAACGTTCGGACCTCTCGTTTCGTGCTTTGGTCAAATGGAGACCTCACTGGGAACCCGATGGTGCAGAAGTGGCTGAAAATGTACCCGGACGCGTTCACGACGAAGGTTGTGGATTATCAGGTGCTGGCGGAGGGGACGGAGTTGGGAAGAAGTGAGTTGTTGAGGGTGAAGGATACGAAGGCGTGGATTGATGGGGACCTGGTGCGGTTGTTGGTGTTGTGGGCGTACGGAGGCGTATGGGTGGACATGGATTCCTTGTTGACGAGGGACTTGACACCATTGCTGGACCAAGAGTTCGTCACACAATGGGATTGTTATGGTACGCCCATCCTTCATCTCATTCAAGCCCCCATAATCGCTGACCTGCGCTACAGACAAGTTATATGTCCCCTTTAACGGTGCATTGATGCGTTTCAACCGACACTCCCCCTACCTTTGCGAAGCCTTCCACATCATGACTACCTCCGCCCCTCCACGCCCCGGCACAACCGACTGGGGCGCGACACTCTACCTCAAACTCTGGCGACGTCTCGTTGCCTCCTCCATCACGCCCTTCTCCATCCTCCCCTGGTGCTTCACTGATGGTCGTTCATGCAGACTGGACAATCGCCTCCCAGACCCATTCGTAGCTGATCCATCAAACGGGCAGTGGACGATGGGGTCGGGAAGAGAGGAGGGCGGCGGGCTGGATAAGGTGCTGGGGAAGGTGTTTTCGGTGCATCTGCATAATCAGTGGCATAAACCGTACCCTGCTGGAGGATGGGTGGAAAGGTTGCTTTTGAAGAGGTACGACTCACGACTAGGACGGACATGACCTCGAGCTTCGCTGCGCACCCCTTCAGTCCGTTGCTCGTGTTCTCACATCTGCTTTGCTCCTTTTGTTCTCGAAGTATATCGACAATATAAGCTTTGTTTCTTGCATTCAGACAATGTATGTTGTCTGCTTTTCATCCCACCACTTTGTCTATTATTCATCAGAAACCGGCTCCTGTTTTTCATCTGTTTTCCTTCACAATAGGTCCGTCGTCGTCTTTGTCTCGTTTTGCAGGAATATCTGACTCGTCATGACCTCGCCACCTTGTAGCGTGTCCGGCCCTCCCGAGGACCCGAACACTCGCGACTGGACCGAATTCTTCCACACGTTGCAACCATGACCATCAACTTCGTGGTCCCATCGCTGCCTCCCATGTGAAGGATTCTCCTCGTTTAGTTGATCCCCATCCCCATGCTCTAATCGCATTGTGGCGCTTCGAGAGCCCCAGATTCTGAACTTCATCAGCCAGAATGCACCCTTGCCGGCGAAGACTTCATTGTTCCCAGACACATTGCCACTCTTGGGGTGTATTGAGACGCGTTTTTCTTTTTTTAAAGATGCCGCTCTCAGTTGTGCATCGTATAAAGGTGTGCCCCCGAGTTTCTTCTAGAGACCTCGCCACCCTACCCATTTCGCCACTATGGTCAACCGGTCCCTTGCTCCCGTTGCTGTACGTCTCTTTTGTGTATCTTTCATTTGCCACTTAGCTGACCCATCTTCAACAGAGCGTTCACGTCGACAGGTTCTTTGCCCGACATGTTGGATTCGACTATGACCGGACGCGTCCAGTCATGGAAGAGTTCAACAGGATGGTGCGGGACCAAGGTTGGAACAAAAATCAGCGCCGACGACAGTTTGACCATTTACGGAACAGGATGGTCGATCAGTTCAACGAATACTACGGGAATGACATAGACGACATCAACGCCTGGAGAGCTATGTGCACCGTCCTGGGGATATCGCCCGTCCCTGACGACCTCCAGAGTTGTCGCTCAGTATGTCCTTCCTACCCTTCTTTCCTTGGTCCTCTCTCCTCACCCCCATCTCTTCCCGTTCACAGATTGTCAAGAAACAGTGCGCGAACATTTGGGATTACGTGGAGGCAAAGCGTCTGGGGATCGAGGTGAAACGGTTCCCGACCCTCAAGAACCTCGCGCGATACACTTACAAGCACAACAAGGTGTTTCCGAAGGAACATGCGAAAGCTGGCGGCGTGTTGAAGTACCTTCTTCGAACAATATCGGTTTATGCGGGACGGCAATGAGTATCTTTGAGTCTGCAGTGTCAATATTAGTCGAGTATCTTGTGAAATGCTATGTTTGGTTGCTGAGCCGAGCCAAATACCCATGGTTTGCAGCACTCGTTTTGGGTTCGTCAGAACTGTGGTCACATAAATGTTGGAGAGACTGGTATCGACTCGGATGTCTACATGGGATCAATGCCAGATCGAGATACACTTGCAACATCGCGTTCCACGTCATAATTCCCAAAGCATGATACGTGTGCGCCGAGGAGATGTGTCCCACAATGGGTAACCATCATCCTCTACAGCTGATAACACTTGTGGGTCGATTTTGAGTCTCTTGGCAGGTTTTGCGGTTGGGGTGGACTTCTCAACCACTGGCGCAACCCGTTTCGTGGACAACGGCGCGGGAGTCCCATGCGGGGAGTTTCGAACGACCAACGACTGCGTTGTGTTATGGACCGGACTGGAAGATAAGGTGTGTGGCTCTCGAGAAAAGTTTGCGTATTGGTCCAAGTCTCTCTGGCGCCGCTCAAGTTCTGCCTTCGTCATCAGATCGTACTCTGGATCAGTCTGCTTCGGCAGTGCCTTCAAAGCGTCATTCAGAACATCCAAGACTTGATCATGGATGATCCCCTGGCCCACATCGTCGTACGTCCGATACGCGATCTGGAACAGCTTGAACCACCTCAGGAGGAGCGTCTCCAACGGCTTAAAGTACGGATGGATGAACGGTAACACGTCCACTTCAAAATCTTTGTGGTTCTCGAATAGATTTCGCTTGTTGCGTGCCACGGTTGTTTCCAATGGAGAGTCGAAAAGCGCCTCTATGATCCTGCGGACGCGTCCCGCGTGAGGGGTTTCAAGGGTGGGCCACTGGGTTTCCTCCCGGCGTGCGCCGCCGGGCCCTCGTCGTGATAGGCAGATATAAAGAACCACCCAGAAGACGGACTCCATGTCGTGAATGGCTGTGTGAACAGGGCCTCCGAAACTGAGGTCAGTCCGCTGGGAGGCAGTTCCCAAGATGTACGCTGTCCGCCACGGGTTCCCCTCCACGAGTTCTGCGCTCATGAATTTCACAGTACCCTAGAGGAAGTGTTAGCGACTGACGTTGGTTGTCTTCCGTCTGCTCTGTGAAGCTCAACTCACGGTCTTCGTGTCAAATGTGTCTCTGAGACTGCGGTCCAACCAAAAAGGGGGACGTGACTAGAATGGGATTTCAGCCAGGAGATAGGAGGTGAATGGAAAGAGAGCTCGCACTGCGGGATCAAGCAACCACTTCTCATAACAGCTCTCTGTAGGATGAGCAAAGGCCAGTTGCATCTATGGATGGAGTGGTTTATAATAAGGATGGAGGGGGGGAGCACATTGACGGTCTCCAAATCTCACCTCATCCTGAATTCTGCTCCAGATTGCTTCTGCGTCTGACTGGTCGTTTGGGACAGCATTGACCATCAGTTCCGGAGAACCCACGTACACTTTAATCAACTGCGTCGGGATCTTGGAACAACAATACTGGCTACGTCGCATCAATGTAGCCAGAAAAGTCGGATTAAGGGGGCCAATTTCTATCTGCAACTCTTCCTCAACGAACATCTGAACGAGCCCGGCAAATCGTTCGAGACTGGATGGTTTTGAGTATCTGAGACGGCCTGGTGCTTGCTTCGCATAGTCAAGGTCAATCAGCTCCCCGTGCGTGTGGCCGGCTTCGTCATCGTCAGGACAGACAAGCATGTTATTGATGCTAATGTCACTCTGGAGCACGCGGTTCTTGAAGTATAAGTTGCGATGTCCTGAAGGTGATATGCGTCAACTCATATAACGCTCACGATGAAATGTTCCTTACCCCGTACAGCGTCTCTGGCAACTGTCAACAGTTCCTCGAGGTCTTTGAAATGTTCGATAGGCCACCCATAAGTCTGCATCAGGGTCCGAGTCAATATACGCGGGGTGAGGTGTTCCTCCATCTTCAGTTTCCGATCACGCGTTGTCATGTAAAATGTGAGTTGCCTGAGCACTGGAACAATATCTGAATCGCAAAACCCAGCTCTCCAAGAACGCCGCGCAGTCTGAAGGCGCCCCCGCAGAGATTCCCCTTCCACACCAATGTTGGCAAATGTCGGATGGCCGACCGTCACAGAGCTCAAGATGTGGCCAACATGATCCAGTCGCTCGTCACCGTGAAACTCCTTCTCGGTGGTAATGCCAACGCGACCCCAGCCACTCTTCAGCACAAGTCGGCCCTGATATACCTTGTTAGCGTCTCCAACCTGCATATCAGAGTGAAGCGTGCCGGAAACCCACCGCACTAGGGACCACACTCTCCTTGTTGTCGGTGAGCTCCTTCACCAGCCACACCGACGTCGCACGTCCCACCATGACTTCTGCTGTGCTGAGGCTGATGGCCCGTACAGTCGCATACCATTTACCTTCGTCCGAGCTGTGACTGTTCGGCACAAAGATAGCCCACTGCGTGTCGTGCACGGACGACCCATAGTCCTCGAGCTTGACGCGGGGATCTGTAGACGGGGCGAATACCAACTTGTCGTTCTGCGTCTGTAAGCGGAGAAGCATCGTCTTGTCCCATCCCAGCTTCTCAGGGTCAAGAGTCGACAATCCCACCACGACCTGGATGAACTGTTCTGGGGACTGCGAAGTCGCAACATCAGATTTGGGTGTGTCTCCGATCATGCGGAAAGTAGCTCTCACTGCACGAATATCAATCCAGTCCATGCTTGCCATCAAGCCCGACCGGTCGCAGTAAAGCACGAGCAGCTTGTGGTCGCAGAGCAAGAGTCCGAACACGTATCGTCTGTCCGGCTGAGCCCTCAGGACCTGTCGCATGTAACGGCACAATTGCACGGAACCTTCACGCTGATCATCCCCGGAGTCAGTTAGTCTAACTTCCACTGGTGTTGTCACCCGGAGCCACCATAGGGTGGAGAGCTCCTCAAGCCGAATGAGCTGTATAGTCCGCATGGCCTGAGAACGAGGAGAAGGATGTAAGAAACTACGGCGGGGGCCACGCACCAGGTTGTTATTGACGTCCGCGTCGCATTCTGTTGCGCCGACACGCTGCAATTTACCCTCACAGTGCTGGTTGATAACCGGGATGGGAAGGGTATTGTGCAGCATTTTGATCGCCTGTCGCATGCGAGTTACCTGAGAATGCGTTGTAAATTCGGCGGCCAAGTGCCTTCGAGAAATCTGCAGACAAACGCACGAGATGATCTGGGTCTGCGCTGTTTATCGCTGGTGAATTTTCATTTCTGAGACCTTCAAGAAGTTCTATAACTGCGTTTGAGATCTGAGTATTAGTCAGTTTCTAGCTCAGTAAAACAAGGAGCACATTCACCGAGACTTACCGACTCAGAGCTAGATCCGGAACCGTTCAAATTTTTCAGTTGCGCGATTCGGCCCTTGACGTCTTCCCCCGTTTCAGAAAAATGTTCAATGTGTTTCTCCGCATAGCTCAATACCGAGACAATCACATCATTCATCTTCGGGGCCAAACATGAATATTCAAGCCAGAAGAATCGGCGGTAAACCATGAAACTCACCTGTATGGCCTCAGACTGTTCGAGCCATTCCAACGCCCGGAAGTAAGCCCGCTGGTCTCCAAGGACTGCGGCTGCATCCGGACGAATGTGTGCAGTAGAATCGTCATTGGACTTCGGCGCGGACTCTGGTCTACAGACCCAATACGAGTGAACATTCCCGTCACAACAACAACCGAGGATCGCATTGGCAGCGTCGACAAACGTTGAGTACAGCGCTGCCCGCGCCTCAGAATTTTCCGCGTCGTTGTCGTCGTCGTCGTCTGGGTGGTTCAGAACCCCAAAAGTCGCGAAGTAGGCTTTGCCGTGTCTCAGCTCGAATCGTTCGACGGTTTTGTCGTCGTCTGGGAGACGCAAAAATGCTTGGAGAAAGTCGGTGGTCGACGCCACGTAGACACCTTGTCTCATCTCGTCCTCGAGGAGTTCCCCCTCCTCGGATGCTGTCTGTACCCACCGTTGCGCCATTGCGGGTTCACCAAATCGCGTGAAAAAAAGAGCTCAAAGTGGAGGTCTCGAATCGACTTTGTGAGGTGTGTTACAGTTCTACTGTTAGTATTTAGTGGTGGGTGGATACTGTGGCGAGATGGGAATGACTCACCGAGCTTTGAGGCGTCGCACGATGGAATGTCGCGTCAAAAGAGTTGAGTTATTCGCCGCTACCTTTTCGCTGTAGAAAGTCGCGATTGAACAGGAGGTGACTGTAAATTGAAAGGAAGGAAGCAAGGACAAGCCAGCGCTAAAGGTGTGATCAGCTTGACCAGGCTTGACTCCTGCCGGGTCCGGGGGAGCGCCTTTCTTACCTTCCACTTGGCCAGCACATGGCCTCACTCAGGCTGGCACTGGTATATCCAAATGGAGAGCCTATCTCCAAAGGTATTGCTCGAGAATCAATCAAGGTCTGAAAGTGATTCGGTTATCGAGAACTTCCAGCAAGTCTGGGTGTAAGTATCGAACCTCGCGCTTCCCCCGAAACCCAGTACACCAGGCATACTCAAGTAACTTCAGCTGTTGTCACATTCCCGAGAATATCGTCGGAGTCGGTGACGGAAAAGTTTCACCTTTGCCAATTGCTCAGTCTGGCCATCAGGTCCTCGCATCGAAAGCAAGAACCTCGGGAGATTTTCTCTCCTACCCTTTCCGCCACTTTCCCTGCCACTGCCAGAGGAATCCACCAATGCGTGTCGTGGTAGCGACATTACCTTCTTCACCTCAAGTTGCCACAGAGGAATCCCGGTGGAGCAGCAGTACCCAAATTTTTGAAGGCGAGCATCATCCAGTTTGGATTTTTTTTTTCGATGCTCCCTTCTCCACTCGATCTGAACTTTACCCTCTCGTGGTTCTCCTACAGCATCGCGCGAAGGCCGGATCGGACAGTGTTGATTGGGTTCAGCAAGCAAGCGAAGGCATACTCCTACATACGTTTCTTCTGAGAGTAGGAATCTGTGAGAGTATTCCTCAATACGGGATGGCGGACTTTTCGAGCGGCTGGTCTGCTCTTCTTGTTGTTCTCTCGGGCGAATCGTGCGAGGGAATAACACGATAAGATGGGATACTATAAGACCCCTCTTCCTGCTGCCGTTTTTTTTCTCGTCCTTCCCCAAAGCTCTCGAAACACTGAGTTAACACTCACCATGTCGATCCGTGCCCCCGTCCCGGTACGTCACATCCCCCCTCCCCTCCCCACAACCACAACCACAAATCCGCAATCACAACCCCCCCTTGAAGGTCCCAACTCCCACTGACCATCAAATCCTCCCAACCCCCAGAGCATCCACGTCGACGCCTTCTTCGCGCGCCACCCAGTGTTCAACTACGATCCCTCCTTCCCCATCATCGACGAATTCCACCGAATGTCCGAGACGTTGAACTGGAAGGACAAGACTCGACAGAAGAAGATGAGGCAGTTGAGGGGGGTGATGGTTGTTCAGTTCAATGAGTATTATGGGACGGAGGTTGGGGACGTTGAGGCGTGGCGGGCGATGTGTGGTGTGTTGGGGGTGTGGCCTGTCCCTGAGACTTTGAAGAAGTGTCGTACGGTACGTGTTTGGTGTTCGTCCCTGCCTCCGCTCTTTCCCTCTTTCCCATTTTCCTTACGTTCAGAGCTGACGAAAACACCAAAAAAAACATGTCTGTCTATGGCATCCTCTCTCCGCTCCGCGCAGATCGTCAAACGGAAATTCGTGAACATCTGGGACTACGTCGAAGCCCGACGGAGCGGGACGAACGTGCACAAGTTCAGGACGCTCCAGGAGTTGGCTGCGTACAGCTACGAGAACGAGTTGGTGTTCCCGAAGGCGCATGCAAAGGCGGGAGGGCTGTTGAGGTATCTTCTCAAGGAGATCTCCATGGTGTGAATGAACTCGAGGGAAGTGGAGGTTCCGATGATGTTTGGCGTTTGGCGTTTGGCGTTTTGGCTTTCAAGTTTGTTTGTGAAACGATCTCGCTTTTTCCTGCTCTCTGCTCTCAGGAGTGCGCTGTGAATTCGTTGCGTGAGCAAGCGCGAGATGGAACTCTGTGTGTATGTTGGGAGGATTTCGGTTGATGGGGTTCCACAAGTCACCTTGCATGAGGCAATATTTGTGAAGGTATGTATCACCGAGAATTCTCTTCGTGGGCTGCGGGAGTGGGGACGGACGTCCTCAAGGGATCCTCGTGCGATGGGAACGTGGTTTTTTTCTGAATCTGTTTCGGTGCTACAACACGAATTCCTCACTCAACCGACCGCACTTTTACGATCTCGAGAATGTTCAAGTTGGGATACTACCCGACCATCGCTTTGTCGCTGTGTAATCGCGCACACATCCGTCCTCAATACCTCGTACCCCATCGATACCCTCTTGCTCATACGTCGCGCGTTGAGCTACATCACCAACCTCGCTTCGTACACTCAACCAAGCTCAATCCAAATCCCGAGAACGCCCAAACGCAAGTCTCAGGCTAAACGGCCCAAATCGCGAAACGGCTCTGAGTCAAGGTCAAAGACTGCCGGTGCGCAACCTGAGAAGAGCGTGCACGTAGACGCGTTCTTCGCGCGGTTCCCAGAGTTTAAGTATGATCCGTCCAAAGAGATCATGCACGAGTTCGACAGGATGGCACGCCAGCTCGGATGGTACTACTTCAAGCCTGAAGTCGTCCCTGGACCCGAGGAGGATGCAGTTACGTCAAAGCAGCGGCAGCAGCAAAAGGATCGGAATGCGACGTTGGAGAAGAAGGAGAAGGAGGAGAAGAGGAAGTTGCTGAAGACGAGAAGGGCAGAGTTGCGAAGAGCGTTGGTGTTGCAGTTCAACGAGTATTATGGGGTGGACGTGGACGATGTGAACGCTTGGAAGGCGATGTGTGTTGTGTTGGGGACGTTCCCCATCCCAGAGGATCTGCACAGCTGTCGCACGGTGAGTAATCCTTTTAATTCATCCCCACACAAAGATCTGTTTGTTGATGCAGGAGTTTTGGATGTCAATGAGAAAGCTTGTGAAGAGACAGTTTGTGAATCTTGTGGACTATGTGGAGGCGAAGAAGAGCGGTACTCGGGTGCAGAGGTTCCGGTCGCTGAAGGAGCTTTCCGAGTATACCTACGGAGGAGGGAAAGGTAGGACAAACAGGGTCTTTCCGAAGGACGATGCAAAGGCGGGAGGAGTGCTGAAGTATCTTCTGAGGAAAGTTTCGGTGTTCAGACCGCCAGACAGTGTAGTGAGAGGGTAAGGGCTTGGACGTTACCCATACTTGTACCCTATTCGTTTGCCCAACAATTGTCCGACGATGACCGAAGGGAAGGAAGGAAAGAGGGGGAGGTTTCACACCAAGAGAAGGGGCGAGATGTGCTAAGTGCGACGGTTATCAGATAAGATGATGGGGGGATCACGACAGCGGCCGCTGTTTTCGCTTGAGGGGAATGAATAATGTCGCAAGAGGAATATAAAAAGAGTCAAGCCAGTTCCATCCCGATGTCTCCCTGCCAGCACCGCACCCAACAGGTCCTCCTGCCATCCCAGCCCACAGCCGTCACTCTGACTCTGACAAATCCTGTGTTGGCGACGACATATAAGCCCAGACGCCACTAGTAGCCGACCCTCTCTCTCCCCACCTCATACCATGGACTACTCCCAGGACATCTCCACCCTCCTCAGAATCTCCACCGTGCAGGCCCACGACACGGCGTCGAAGAGCCAGGGTGCAGGCTGGCTCACGCGCGGCGAGTTGGACAGGGATGAATATGTTCGGTACCTCATGATGCTCTACCACATATACGAGTACGTCTCTGCTCGCGCTCGTTGCTTGAGACGCCCCACTGACCCCGAGCGACAGCGCGTTTGAGCGCGCCCTCGAGCAGCACGCCACCCATCCGGTGCTGCTTCCCTCGTACAACCCCGGGCTTCTGTCGCGCGCGTCGAGCCTGGCCGCGGACATCTCCCAGATCCTGCAGGTCCCCGAGTCGCAATGGCAGACACACCCGCTCCATGTTCAGCTCATGTCTCCTCCCCCTGCAGAGCTCACTGCGTACATCACCCGAATCAACGAGGTCGCGTCGACGGAGCCTGCGCGACTTCTGTCGCACTCGTACGCCCGGTACCTTGGGGACCTGAGCGGGGGGCAGTTCATCAAGCGGGTGCTGGCGAAGTCGTACGAGCTGCAGGACGGCCTTGGACTGTCGTTCTACGAGTTCAGACAGCTCGGGAGTGGAAGTACGCTGGCGACGATCGGGGACATGAAGAAGATCAAGGACTGGTTCAGAGACGGCATGAACGCCGGCGTGGCTGATGACGTCGCTCTCAAACGTCAGTCCTTCTTCTTTCCTTTTCCGCACGATCACGCGACTCACTCACTCCCTTCCCTGTTGCAGAGGCCGTCATCGAAGAGGCCAACATCGCCTACCACCACAACATCGCCCTCCTCGCCCTCCTCCGTCCCCCCTCTCGTCCCGCCCCCGCACCCGTCGGCGACTCCGGCACTCCCCCCGAGCCCTCCCCCGTCGCCGAGAAGCAGCAGCTCGACCTCCAGCCCTCCGTCTCGACTTACCGCACCAGCACCGTCGTCGCCCTCATCGCCGCCGTCTGCCTCGCCCACTTCTTCATCGTCGTCGGCGGGTTCACCGGCGAGAAGGGCGCGGCGAAGCTCGAGGCCCTGCAGCAATGGTTTGCTTCGTCTTCGTCTACTTAGAGGTTTTAGATTCAGGACCTGACGATGATACCCATGCGAAGCATGTCATCACAACCCTTGCTTGTTTGCTTGTTCTTTCCCCATCTTATACATCCGTCGTTATACTTTACCCTATCTCACGTTGCTTTCTTGGGCTTCCATCTGATGTACAACACGTTCGTGTCATATAATGCTGTAATAACCTTTTGCTTGGCCGACTCGAAGTCTAAACCCGAATTTGCTCTCATAGAGTGAGAACCAGGTGGCGTGGCCCGAAAACCAAGACCCGAAACGGGTCCTCTCCTGAGTGAGAGGAACTTATGTAGGCTCCCACAGTCAGCCTCTAGTACAGGCGGAAGACAGTCGTTCCTCTGTATAGAGGCTGATCAAAATTGCCTTGGGCGTTGGTGAAGTCCCCCGGAGTTTGAATTTGCCGACGTGCCGATGCTTCTTCATCTCTTGTGACGCGCATTTGTACTTAGCAAGAACGGCGACCACGTCCAATACCTCCCCATTATACATTGTTCCCCGTTTCCAACATGAATCTCTGCTCTGAGATACAGCAACAGTTCTGAGTCCACCCTCAACAATAAGTGATCCGAATCCTCCTTCAGACGCGAATCCTGAAGCCGAGTTTGAGTCACTCTCGATGATTGTAGAGGATTGGTCGGGCGACCAATGCGAATCAGAGGGTGAGAACGGTTGGGAAGACGTAGCGGCTCCTCGCGAGTATTAAGGTACGATTGTTGCTTTAATTTGAGACGGATTATTGATTGTATATACGTAGGGTTGTTGCCCCCGGTTCGACTACACTTGCATATACCAAACTATCATCCTCGTGCGCCACCGTCAGCACCGCCGTCTCAGGTAATATCTCATCCGGCTTCATACCTATACATTCCTCATTCTCGATGCTCTCTAGTCCTCCAGTACCCGGGATCTACCCCAGGCGGTTGTACCCACCACCCGTCTATCAGAATCCCTTTTTATTGACAACTCCAGCACCTACCTTATACACTATTGTGTAGCGGGGACGCTCCCAGTTATGGCCTACTCGGCAAAGAGATTGCGAAAAGATTCTATGTGACCTCCTCGGAATGGCGAGCTTCAACCCGGCGAATAATCAATGGGTCTCCGAGACAACGACCGAGACGCGAATATTGGCTGTTCTTCGACGGCAACCACCCGGAGGTTCACCACCAAGTCGCTGCTTTTCTACACCAACGCGGAAGAGCTGGCCGGAAGCCCACATATCCAACGCACAAGATGCACAGGGACATTTTGACTATTTATAAGGTCTACGCCGTGGTCCATGGCCTCGAATGCATGTATGACCACAGCGCTGAAGCAAGAAATTCTGCAGCCACTCTCGCTGGGTTCTTGGGCCATTGCGGCAGTCATGAATTACCTGAGGATTGTCGTTGTTGTCGGACTTGATGTTCATCACAATAGATGGTGCAAGATACAGTTATTCATTGAAACGAGCGAGCGCACAGAAACTAAGTAAGTACGACGACATGTTGCCGGATCGGCAGAAGCAAGCATCTGATGGCGGCATCATCGGCACACGCTTGCATTTTTAAAGTCCGGGGGACTTCACCAAGGCGCAAGGCAATTTTGACTAGCCTAGAACTTATGGTGTGGTTGGCACGCGTGAATATCACCTGGTTCAACCAAGATGGCAGTGTCGACCTCCAAGCCGATTCGATACAAAGACGGTACGGAAGATGGAGCACACGCACATGCGAAAAGCATCGTGGAAGATCATGGCAAAACCCCCTTTCAGCCCACCAAGGAGCTTCGAGCCAGGGTGATAGAGGTTTGTGGGGGAGAGGCAATATGCCGGAGCGGTGGAAAGATTGAGATTGGTACAGAGGACGATGCGGACGAATTTGAAGATTACTGTAGATAACGGTTTTGTCTATTATCTGAAGGGCAAGGAAGGGCCCAGGGTTCACTCTCCAACGCTCTGCATCGCGCGCAGTTCTTGCTCGTACACAAGATCAGGATCACGCCCTTTCACTTCAGGCAGACAAACCACCGTGACAACTATAAAACAACGTTTGAGTATCAGCACCTCCCAAACCCGGAGTTGTGAGATTTTTTCTCTCCCTCACCTGCGCCTGCCAAGGAACATCCAAAGAAAACTACGAGAGATCATACGTGTGTAAGTATTGGAGGTTTGGGTAGTTTGGAAACACCAGCGGAGACGAGGTAAAAAAAAAAAAAAACCAAAAAGAACGTACTCCAGAGAACAGCAGGTGTGCCTACGTCTTTGCTCAGAGCGTTGAACCCGAGTGCCGAGATCACCGCCCCGCCTTTGCCACACGCTGCAGAGACGCCGTGTGCGGTTGCGCGGAATCTCGTAGGGAACAATTCGGCGGGGTAGGCCTTTGGGGAGAGATGAGTATACCCGTGAGTCGGAGCAGGGGGGAACCTGAGGGTGGTATGGTATGGTAAAGTGTACGCACGAAAGTCGTGCTGCATCATGTGGCGAAGAGGAGTTTTTTTATTAGCCTGGATGGTGGTGTTGAGGAGGGAATTCACTTACGCGTTGGCTCCGAAGTTGAAGAAAAACTGGGGGGAGTCGGAGTGAAAATGAGCTCAGTCGTTCGTCTGGGTTCGGTAAGAAGAAAAAAAAAGAATCCTCACCTGCAAGAGAGAGAAGTTGACGATGAACGCCGCGGTGCCGAGCGTGTGGAACTTGCTGGCCAAGATAGCCACTGAGCAAAGTACGATTTTATGAGTCTGAGGAAGGAATGTGATGACTTTCCTCTGGACCATGAGCTTACGAAACAGCGCCTCGAGCAGGAATCCCTGCACCTGGATCCATTTCCGCCCGAGGTACTCAATAGTCAACACTGTCGCGTAGTAACCTGACAGGGGTGTTCGCCAAATGTCGTTAAAAGTCCTCGTCACGATGTCGACGCACCTGGGACGAATCCGAGTCCGGTGATAATCAGATTGCCAATGGACACCCGCCAGAGTCTATGCCATGGAGTACCGGTACTGCCGTCGAAGTTGATCTCTTGCAAGACGACGTTTTGATTGAGGTTTATCCCGTAGAAGCTACGACGTGCAGAACAAGTGAGATTTTGGGTTGGGTACTATGTGCAGAAATAGGAGGAAGGGCGGGCATGCCACCACCTCACGCGATGTCTAAGAGGAACCAGGAGAGAGATGTGCCGATGAGATGCTTTGCGTGACGCCATTCGGAAAAGTAGACTAGTGTTTCTGGGACCTGGGTAAGATGATGACAGAATGGATGAGAGGGTCCCAATCACCATTCAAATGAGCGCGTTTGCCATTGTCGAGGTTTTTTGTTCTCGAAGTGAGGGGTTGTCTGTGTTTCTGACTTCCGGCGAGTCAACATGACTTGTCTTGGGCTCTACTGGGTCTGAACTCGAAGAGGCTTCTGAGCTGCTCCCCGAGGTATGCGTCTTCTCATTCGTTGGCACTGGCCGTGAGGACTCTTCGTCTTGGACGCGCAAGCCTGCGGAGGCTTTTATGAATCGAGTGGTTTCTGGAAGAGTAAGGCGATGATACAACGTTCCGAACGCAGGTATCAATGATACACCGATCACGATGCGCCATACTGTGCACATGAGTACGGAAGGGTAAACAGCTTTGAATGTCGATCACCTTACCTCCATCCACTTTGCTCGTCTCGCCTTTCGTCTCCATGACGTGTTTGTAACAGAGGAGAACTGTCATGACGACGATCGACCCTACGAACGAACCCCATCCTTGACTGGAGAAGATGTAGGAGAGCATGACCCCGCGTTTTCGGAGGTTAGACCGGTCGGTGGCTACGGAGGCGGACATTGGGTAGTCGCCGCCGACTCCGACGCCGAGAACAACCCGCCAGCAGATGAGCCATACTATGGCGTCGTTTGGTGAAAGGTGATCTTTTGGACCCGACCATTGAGTCACGCCTACGTTCAGAAAGGGTGGGGGGGATATGGTGTATGACGCACTGGTTGGGTTTGAGATGCACATGATGGTGGCGAAGATGATGAGCATCAGCTCTTTTCCGTCTGAAAGCCACGGGTATCAGTCTCAAGAACTAAAGTACGCCAAACGAGAGGGAGGCCACTGACAGACCGCCCGTCTACCGAAATAATCGGCGGCCATACCTGTCAAACGGGACGAACGACTTCAGAGTTGCTTGAGGGTGGCTATATGGTACCGTGTGACTACATACCGAATCCAAATTGCCCAAGGATACTCCCAATGTTAGCGGAAGCTTTCAGAACGCCTTGTAGTCCCGCGGGTATCTGGTTGCCGTCGTAGAGTAGAAATTGTAGCATGGTAGAAACGGGCTGTCGAACAACGTATGTCAGCGTAACTTGCGGGAACTTGAAGGAGACCGTATATTGTACGGACGCACATTGATAATAAACAGATCGTATGCTGAGTAAAATTCTCAGTAGATCCGACGTACACAACCTAGGGCAGATACGCACCGTCGAGAAAAAACCCGACCTGGTACTGTGTGGTCAACGGGCAAGTACTCAGGGGCGAATACAAAGCGACTCACCCCAGATATCGCTAATAACTTCATCTCTGCAACACTCAGGATGAAAGGAGGACGACCATCGTCCTCGATCTCCCATGCACCGAGCTTTGATGTTCCACGACTACGGTCTTGAGATTTGAAGGGCTCTGCATTTGTGGTTACAGATACGTCCCGTGGTACCGCGGAAGGTGTGGGGGATGCTGCGATGGCTGGATTAGACATTGCGTGAAAGACAATACCTACAACGACGATGAGGACGAAGAGAAGGAACTTTAGGCTGGGAAGATCACAAGGACGTCAGGAAGCCGTATATGTATGCACCCAAGGATGCACGGTAGCAAAAATCGAGCACGCTAGGCTTCGTTAAAATATCAATGAGAAATCACAAGGAGATTGTTTCTCAAAGTCAGGAGTGGCTTGGGCCTCCTGTATGACTGTCCAAAGTGGGACATGTGGGTGCACATGCAATATCCCTCCTGAGTGAACTAGCTATTCCACAGTCTTGAGATCAGCTGTAATGTGGGCCCCAATGAGTGAGACGCATTTGCAGATCATTTTACGAAATAGCATACCTCAATGTTCTCTCATCCACGGTGAGCTTAAACGCGATTTATAGTAAGTTCTATCATGATAGGATTGTGTGTATCGAGCACGTCCATTCTATAGGAAAGTAGCACATTTACGAGGTGGGAATGGAGTGTTCATGCTGCAGGTTTATTGGGAGAATTGAACCAACAAGGAGCGGTTTCAGTCGGAATTCCCGTGTTACGCGCTCCCCGGATGGGCGGGTGAGGCGTGGTTCGCGGCTCCCCGGACATTAGCTAATGGGATGGGAATGCGCAATAGCTAATGGGGCTGGGAGCCACGGTAGCTAGATTCGGCGAAATGTAGTATGTACAGCGCAAAATGCGCATGAGCTAATGACATTAAATTTATGGCGTATTTTGCTTGTGGGCTAATGAGCTGGGTGAGGGTGTCAAACACGGTCCGGCGGACGGTTTGCAAAATATCAGGAGCATTGGGCAGGTACATTTCTGACCGCGACCAGGGGGTAGTGCCTAGCCAATGCGGTAGATACAGCCAAAAAAATCCCCACCGCGTATAACACGGTTCGCCGAACGAGAGGTGAAATGGTCTCTGGCCGCGATCTACAGTTAGGCGAACGCCTCCTCGCTGTATTTCTGGCCGCTGTTCACGGTTAGGCGGACGCCTCCTCACTGTATTTCTGGCCGCTGTTCACGGTTAGGCGGACGCTCCGTATAATATTTCTCGCCGCTGTTCACGGTTAGGCGGACGCCTCCTCACCATATTTCTCGCCGCTATTCACGGTTAGGCGGACGGTTCCTCACTGTATTTCTCGCCGCTGTTCACGGTTAGGCGGACGCCTCCTCACTGTATTTCTCGCCGCTGTTCACGGTTAGGCGGACGCCTCCTCACTGTATTTCTGGCCGCTGTTCACGGTTAGGCGGACGCTCCGTATAATATTTCTCGCCGCTGTTCACGGTTAGGCGGACGCCTCCTCACCATATTTCTCGCCGCTGTTCACGGTTAGGCGGACGCCTCCTCACCATATTTCTCGCCGCTATTCACGGTTAGGCGGACGGTTCCTCATTCTTCTGCAAACCTAAGAATCAGAAAATGCAACAACATAAAAACAACGTTCTATTTTATATAACGATGTGAGACAATTATTACTAGTATCCACGATCGTAATACCGCGAAATTGCATCGCGACCGTTCTGTGAACGGTCGCCTACACGATTCTGTTTAGTGGTGTTCAGGGCGGCGATGATCTCGTCTAGGAGCTCTACCGTCGAAACACCAATCTTGTGTGCGGCATCACGATCCTCCAATCCTCGGAGCAGTACGACCCCAGGGGAATCAACCGCCGATGATCTTGCGGCAGGCCCATCAGCGGCCGAGTCACCGAGCGCGGCGGGGTTCTGGTGGGAGGAAGAAGATATTGCCGGCGACAATGAATGTGCGGCGGTCCCATGAGCGGCGGCGGCGGACTGAGAGGCGGCGGCGGACTGAGAGGCGGCGGATGAGGCGGCGAGAGATTGGGCGGCAACGGACTCGGCGGAGGACATCTGATGAGGTGCCGGAGATGAAGACATACCAGGTGGAATGACTGGCAGATCAAACTGTTCATCGTCGTCGCTGTCATCATCACCAAAGACGCCGCCCGAGGTTGTGTGTGGGAGGCAATGAATGGCGGCGAGGAGATGTCTGCAATGACAGGCAAATCAAATTGCTCATCATCGCTGTCATCGACCTTTGTTCAAGTTTGTTATTGAAATGACATTGCTTAACTCTAATCCATTACTTACCGTATCATCCAACGCGCTGGACACTGTGGTCTCTGGTGCCACCACAGGCATGTCAAACTGTTCATCGTCATCCGGGACAGTCGCACTTGCTTGCTCACAGTGAGGACTAGCCATGATGCTGGATGATGATGCAGCCTCGGGGACGACAGGCATATCAAACTGCCCATCATCGCTTTCATCGGTTTCGGCGCGCGGATCCGCTGTGATGGGGGGCGGGCCAAATAACCACTCATTGTCTTCATCATCGCTGTCATCGGACTGGCAATCTGGGTTAACCTGATACTCACCGTAGGTACACTTATTTCACTCACCCCTTTCCCTGACGCCTCAGCGACAAGGGGGAGATCAAACATCTCTTCGTCGCTATCATTGCCCTATGTCCAGACTTGTCAATGTAATGCTGCGCCCCCGATTGTGTTCCTCACTCACCACCTGCACAGAACTTCCAACACCGGCCGCTTAATGCGGCCACCGGGAACTATATGCTTCGCCGCGACCAAGTGTCCCATGTTTCCAGTACGAGCAAGCGGAGAAGCCACATAAGCGGGAGGATACCGCCTCAGGACCAAAGGAAGATCAAATGGCTGATCGTCGCTGTCGTCGTCAGAGGCCTCAAGGTGCCCCATGTTACACTGGGTTCAGCGGGCGTGGACGGCGAAGATATGATGTCGGCGACAGATCAATGGCTGATCGTCGCGTCTCATCAGAGTCGTAATGTGTCCGATGTGCCACGCGTGCAGGGGTAGGACGCGAGGATGTGGTGTCACGACAACTGGGAGATCAAACATCTCCTCGTCGCTGTCCTCAGCCTGGTGACAAAACCAATTGCCCCATATGCAACCTGTATCCTGTTTGCGACCCACTGCTTGGATTGAAGTAGTTGCCGAACCACCGCGAGACCAAGAAAAGTCAGGCGAGGCAATGCGGGGACAATGGGCATATCAAATTCACCATCGTCGCTATCCGTGTCTATCTCGCCGGCCGATGAACTAGATCCCGACTGATCACCATCTTCCGCTGAATTCAACGGCAGGATGTGAGATTCCTCACGCGGCGGCATGTGGCAATAGCAAAACAGACATACCGCCTAAACCGTCTCATCGTTATGATACGGTGAGTCGGCATTCATCTGGGTAGTGGCCTGACCTGGAGGGATGTCAGTTCGCGGCGAACAATAGAATGCGCCGCTCTCAACTTGAGGTGAGCAGAAACTTGACGGTTTTTGCGGCGGGTTGCTGCATTTCAGACATTGAGGAAATGTATTTTACTTGAGGAGATTCAGTCCCGAAAGCCCTAGCGTTTGTATTAACGTGGGGATTGACCCACGGAAGTGAGCGCACAACATTCCCACATTTTTCGGCTCCGTTGCGATCGCTGGCGCTCGCCGGACCCGGCCGAGATCAAGATCGAGATCGGCGAGCGCCAGAACGCGTCTCTTGGCCTTCGGCAAATAGACTTCTTCTCCTTCAACCACGTCTACGACGCGTCCTCAACCTCAATCCACCCACTACATTCCAACTCGCATCACAACCTTTCCTCTCTCAGCAACCATGTCGTCTTCACAGCCCAAGAAATCACCCTCCTCCAGGTCGCCGCACGTGTCCTTCGGCCCTCCCCGTGTATAACACGACGACGTCCAAGGAGCTCAGGCGGACTATCCGGGATGGTATGAAGGAGATTTGGTGAGTGCTATCATGTCTTGTGAGTTCTTTGCTTACCTCCATTTTGCAGCAAACTGCAAGCCGGATGCTCATTGGTCCCGGAGGCGACCAATTCCGGGTCCATCGCATCATCGCGATCGCGTCGCGGAGCGTTCAGAAACGCGACAAAAAATTTCTACCTCAGTTCTGGACCTCGGAGGACGCGGAGCTGTGGAGGGAGTCCGACCTCGAGCAGCAGGGTCGTGTCTTACACGACCTTCCTGCGGGGTTGGACTTGGGTGACAATCTGTACTGGGAGACAGGTGCGCAACACGGTGTTCAATCTTCACACAAAAGCTAACACCGCGCTTCCAGATTCCTTGCCTTCTCAGGATCCTGCGGCTTCGCACCGGCTCCTGCTCGAGCCTCCGCCGCTCCTCATTCCGCTCCCGCCAGTCCGTCGCATCGTGTTTACACGTCTGAGACAGCGCCGCCTCTCAAGTCTGCGCTCAAACGCCCCGCAGTCCCTCACAATGCCGAACCTGGTCCATCGCGGACTCAGCGGTCAACGTGGGCAATCCCTCCGACACCTATTGTTGTCCCAGGTGGGGTCGGTGTTCACACCACCTCCAGACTTCCGCCCCCCGCCTCACGGTCAAAGGTTCCCGGTGGTCGAGGTCGTTCGCCTCAGCGAAGGACCCCTGCGGCAGTCACGGCGCGCGGTCAGTCGTCGGGGCGGGAACAGGCCGATGATGACCACCCCGTGAGGCGTAGTTCGCGCCCGCGGTCAAGCTCGCGAGGACCTCGGAAGGCATCATCAAGTCAGCCGCCATTGGGAGAGGAAACCCGGCCCTCCGACACGGCAACCACCAAAAGACGCGGGAGGAAACCCATTCATAAGCTCACCCCACACCGCCGCCGCCACCTCCCTGCCCATTCGACTTGGACACAGACCGGCCGCTCTCTCGCGCCGATCTATCATTGTGGCCAGGTCGCCATGTTGCTGTAAGCCAGCCGCCATATCTTTTTACTTTCTTGTTGTTTACTGACCGGATCTCTGACAGCCCCTGGCATGCACAACATGTGAGAAGACGGGTGACGAGTGCCGTGGGACCTAATGAGCCACGCGAACTGCGTCCCTGCCACACAAGAAGCGGGGTGCAGCCTCGCACCCAATATACCTCTGGGAGCGGGGCCTCATCCGGCCTGGCAAGCGTTTCATTTGGCCTTGTTTTGGGAACGCCGGCAACGTTTGGCGGGGGGGAAGCTCACGGAAGATGACCGAAAGGGACCGGTCATCGTTCCTAAGCTGGAGGCGTCTCATCCGAAGCCGCGGGGAAACGCAAAGGGATGTAACGGACGCCGAGGACAACGACGACGAGGATGAACGCGACGGGACGACTCCAGCGCGCGTGGAAAGCCCGACGCAGCACCACCGCCGGGTCACGAACGGCTCCCGCCCAAGCCGAATAAGGGCAAGGGAGGGCCGGACACCATCGTCTCCGGAGTCAGAGGATGAACCGCGCGGTCGCCTGAGGAAGGGCACGGAGGCAGCGGTGAAGAAGGTTGGCCCGCCGCAAAAGAAAAAGCGGACCCAGTCCCGGCCGCCAGCGCCGAGGAAGCTGCGTAAGTCATCACACACACACACCGATAGCGGCTTCAACACTGACCCCATTTCCACCCACAGAGTGCTATGTTGATATTCCGCCGATGGCACCCATCTTCCGGACAAGTCGTGGCCCGACAGTCCCGTCATCGGTCACCGTTGCGCCGGTTCGATACCGGCGCATGGTGTACTCCCCCTCTCCGCCGTTCCCATCCCCACCACCAAACAACGTCCCAGCGGCAGGTGAGGACCAGCGGATGCACTCCCCCCCGCCACATACACTGGGGACTCCCCAGGCAGTGACTTCTCCTGTAGCAGGGCCATTGGGGTCTCCCTGCCACTTGGCTTCCCCTCGTCGCCATCCATCGCCGCAACGCCACCCATCGCCGCCAGTGGCATCGCCCCCATTCTCCATGCAAGAGATGTCCCCACCAGCCCACTCCTTGCCGCCGATGCCATCACGGGGTACGCCGATGCGCGTTGTGACCCCGCCGCATCGGCCATCACCACCGCGGTCCCCAATGCGAGGGGTGACTCCGCCGCCCCGGCTATCAACACCGCAATCGGCCATGAGGGGGGAAATCCCACTTCAGCGTTCATCGCCGCCTTTGGTGACTCTCCGCCCATCGCCGCACATTCCGCAAATGCGCGGCGCCTCGCAGATGGATGCGCTGGAGAGGCGTGTTCACCAGCTGGAGAAGGAGATTGAGTCTCAGCGGCGGTTTGGTGTGCAGCTGCTCTCGCAGCTTCAAATGGAGCGGACAACGTTTGAGCACCGCTTGAACGTTTTGGAACAACAGATGGCCAACCAGGCACGTCATCGCTCGGCGAGCCCACTACAGACGGACATGCAACCATCGCCGGATAGGCCATCGAGTGCCGCGCTCCGACCAAATCCTCTGTCCGGTGGCGACAGGTCAGCGGTGGCATCGGCTTCTCGCTCAAGTCAACGCACATCAGTGCAATCCCCCCGCCATTGTCGGCTCCCGCGCCGACACTCTTCACTTCACCGCCGCCCTTCCTACCATCGGCGACTCTTTTGCCGGGGATATTGGAATCCCTCGCCTCTCGGCAGCTCTCCAACCCGAGACGGGTTGCAGCAATCCCCCAGCGCCCAACGGAAAGGTCACCTCCAAATCACCACCGTAACCGCCGCTGCACAAACTTCATCGCCCAGCGTGTCGAGAGCTTCCGCCGCGATGACATTGGATCTGGAGGATGAAGCGATGCTTTGTGACCAGTTTTACCGGGCATTCCGCAATACGGGGAGAGATGGCCCATCGGACTGCATGGATTTGGACTGAAATGTATTTTTATATCTTGTGTAATATCATACTCATATAGAAAGTTCTTGGATGTACTGCTAAGTGAGTTTATAATAATGCATCTTCTTACTTACTCCCCAGTCTCGAATTTGAAGCAAAGAAATGATCACTTGAGGAAGGTAACACAGTATTTGCATATGCTGCGGTCGTTTCTTTTATCATAGTCGCGAACACAGTTTTCGGCGCCCTCGCTGCCATCAAAGTTCGCCGCATGCGACAACTTCATCTTTCCTGGAATTCCAAATATTATTGACACGTCCCGCACATTATTTTCCCAAGTTCAGCGCTGCAGAAGAGGTTTGCGGCGGAGTCGAGCGATGGTCTCGCCGGCGCAGTGTTACAACGGATCGGCGCCGTGTTTCAAACAGGTGGCGCCGTGTTGACAGACCTTCATTCAAACACAGTCCCTCCACCGTCACCCCAGGCAGTCGTAAATGCACCATTGTTCCTCCCGCCGATCGTGTCATTGCTTTGGGGCGGCCGAAGTGAAAGGCTGCTTGGCCGTTGCCTGTGACTTCTCACCCTTATTCCTATGGATGGCTCACATTGCGATGGGTATTATTTAGAACACGACAATTATCAACAGGTACAATCACTTCTTCTTTCCCCTCTTTCCGCCGCCTGCCTTTTTCGTCGATGCGGTGGTCGCCGTGTGAGCTCGCTTGGGGGCTGATGACCCCTCTCCCCTATCATCCTGTTCACCCTCGACATGTTCTGGCTGTTTCCTCTTCCGTGACGATGACTTCTTTTTTACATCTTCACCGGAATGTCCAGCTTCACCGCCCTTCTGGCCGCCCTTTGCACAGTCCTTCTTGAGGTCTGCCTTTGAGGACCCACCTGCCGCTGATTTGGACTTCGCCACAGCTTCCTTGGCGTTTGCAGCGGATGCTTTTGTCTTTGCTTTCTTTCCCTTCACCTCGGGGAGGTTTTCCTCGGCCGGTTCGCCGCCATCGGAGACATCGACATCATGATCCATGCTCTTCCTCTTTTTCGCTGGTTCCGCCGCCTGCTGCGCCTCCCGAACCCTGAGTGAGGGCTGAATTTTGCGGCCGGATCTGGATCTCGGGCGAGCGTCCTGGTCGTCCACCATTCCATCACCCAAAACAGGTATGCCTTGGGCAGTGGGTTGACTGGGGCCCGACATGTCAACGGCGGTTGCCTTCGCCGACATTTCCACTTCACTCTCCTTTTCGCTCGGATTGGATACCCCAGGCGGTGCAGCACCGAGATTGAGATCCTCATTGACTGTGAGCGCAATATCCTTTGCGATAGGAGCTATCAGAAAATGCGATGACATGAAAAACTGCGTTCTTTATGATGGCTTGGGTGCTTACCAGGCGGTCCGTCCGCGCCAGTGTCATCTTCCATCCCACGGAATACGGTGACCTTGGTTGCAGGTCGTGGAATCGCACCGCCGCCGTACTTAGATTTCCGTGAAGCTGATCCATATGTACAGCGCCGTCAACAACCAGAACATGATTTCACTCGCTTGCCTTCTTACCTGGTCCACTTGTTGAGCTCTCAGCGATGGCTTCTGATCTCTCTGGAACTTTCCCACCGGCGGTCATCATGTCGATGACAAGCTCACCAGTGGAAGTGGTTAATTGTGCGATGGGTTGTGCCATAGGGGGTTGTGTTGGTGTAGGTATTGTAGGCTGTGGTGGCGGTACGTGGTTCTTCGGGACTGGCACTGCTGGAATAGTGTGAATGGTACAAATAGAGATTATAGGATAACACTCTTACCAGTCTGTGAAGTCGCGACGGCGTTCTTGTTGCTTGCTGATGAAGCACGGACAACCGCCGCCATGGAGTCAAATGCGGTGGATAGGATGCTATGGACATCCTCGGTGTTGACTTCCATCTTTGCCCAATAATTACTGCCTGCGGCCAACTTCCTCTCGTTGGGGGAGAGTTGACCTAACATCGTAGCGTGCCGCCATAGCATTCCGGCGTTGATCAGTAGCATCTCCATCTGAACACCGGTGTAGACCAATTTGCTCTTCCGGATGAGTGAGGTACTTGCAAAGGATGCTCGTAGCCAATCCAGATATTCATTTGCCGGCTTTTCGAGCAACTTCTGTGGGGGGTGAGGCTTCTTGTACGTCCACCGGTACCAATGTTTCCCGCCTTCAATGGCCTGGAACTCAGTTTCTGTGTAGAGCACCTGTTCCTGCATAAGTCTGGTTGTCATCATGTCAGGAGGAATTGCCGTACCTTCATCGCAAAATGATGCTTCACAAGTGCAGCAAAGCTCTGATGAGAGCAGAGGGAGTGGAAGAACGCCTTTCGTGCTGGAATTGATACATCCACTTGTGACGGGCATTTGGCATTTGCCATTTCTAGCGCGGTGGTCGGCGACTCAGTAGGCCCAGCGCCGATCAGCTGCGGTGTGTTTACCAAACCGGATGACTGTGGGGAACTCGCCGATGTCATCGGAGACACATGTGCGGCGGGTTTGATGATTGTTCCCTGAGCGGTAGCTGTTATTGTGCCTGTGACACGTTTTAATCCGCTCGCCGCGGGTGAAGGTGACAATGTCTGGGCGGCGAGATTAGGCATCATTCCCGCCGCCGATTGCATCGGTGTTGCGGCGGTGGGTTGTGCTGGACTGGCCGCCGCCATGGCGCTGATGAGATCCGGAGTGGGCATTCTACCTGTGAAGTGTTCCTCCATCTCAAACTCTGCAATCTCCTGTTCCGTGGCCTTTTGCTTGCCCTTGCTTCCTGTTTCATCACGCCGCACCTCCTGATCACCGGCGCGCTCTTCTTCGTGTGCAGCCTCCATGTTGTGTTCCTCCTCTTTGTCCTCGTCATCGTCTTCATCGTCGTCATCAACCTCCGGCGAAATATCTTCGTCGCTGGTGTCATCGTCACTCCTGTCGTCGTCGCTACTTTCATCGTCACTGCTTTCATCGTCACTGCTCTCCTGATTGCGACGCGCTTTCTTCTTTGCCTGACCTGCTGTCTTCTTCCGTCCCCTCGCGCCGCTTGATACCTTTGACTTGCCACTACGCTTCGCCGTATTTGCGGCACGGGTGGTGGTGTTGCCATGACTCCCGGTTGCAAATGCAGTGAAGCGGAACGTGTCATTAACCCTGCTGTCGTTTTGCCGGTGTAGCCAGTGCCCCAATAGCATTGCGATATCTCGCTCGACCATGCGACTGGGGTCAATCAACGCAGGACAATCCTCTGGCAGATACTTAGGGTGAATGAGGTCGCCGACGGTCTCACTGTCAGTCAGAAGGGACCATGGTACCCTGTTCTTGAGACCGTTAGATGCAATGACTGAAAGATAAATTTGTTAGACAGCTCGCCATACGATGGTATAATGAGATTACCATAATGTAACCGAATGAACTCCCGTAAGACCTTCCGCTGATATTTCAGTTTTCCTGCGCCGGTGCGACCTTCTGGTTGTAGAACATCCTCCGGAAGCAGTGGATACCCGTCGTCGTCGGTTTCCAGCTCAATATTGGGCACTGTTTTCTTGGAACCCGGCGAATCATCCCGGTCTTGCAACTCAATGCCCAACGCTGTTGCCTCCGCCGAAAACACATCTTCAACGAATTCATTGAATTGTTCCAATGAAAACTCGTCCACACTCCGACCGTGAAAGTATCTTGCTCCAGCAACGGTAGCAGGCAAATCATAACTGTATATACAACATTCAGCGGGTGGGGTTCATTCAGAACAGACGGTTGTATTGCTTACGCTTGGACATTGATATGGGGGCTGTCTTTTGTGGATATCCGACCAGTGAACACAACAGAGTGTGTGTGGAACCGTCGGTACATTACAGTCTGCACGTTCTTGACGAAGGTCTCAAGCGAAGTGTCGGCCAACCTGTGGCAATGTTGTTGCTAAACTGCGGCCGGCGGGTACGAAACGGGGAGTACTCACGAACGCTTTTCCTCCACTGTTAACTGCATCGTGTCCTTCATTCTCTCCGCCTCTCCCTCCCAGTAGTTCCTCTCCTTCTTGAGAGCGCTTGGTAGATGTTCCGCACGGCGCGGTTGTGAACGTTGCAGGAAATCAATGTTGGGTCCTTTTGTCGGACAGCCTGGATCTCCGCCTCGAGTTTCTTGGGGTACTTGTCGCAGTAGAGCTCGCCGGCACTCTTGGCCTTTGGCAGCTTCACCAAGCTGGCCAGTGATTTCTGGCTGCCGTTCTGACTGAGCCATCCGTTCATTGCCTAAGCCATGGTCAGTGTCCGCAATAAATGATGTCGCAATTCCTCACCTTGATGACCGTAGCTCGCTCCCCACCATCGACCTTGAACTCCACCATCAAATCCTGCGCTGTTCGCGCCACAGCATCTGCCATCCTCTTTGCCCTCTGATCGCTCTTCTGTTCCTTCCGCAACAGCACATATTCCTGCAGGTAGTCGCGCGCGCAAGCCACTGAATGTGGGAGGCCTTAAGTTTAAACGTCTTGTTCGTGCCATAGTACTGAATGGATGTAGGAAGAGAGCGGTTAGCCGGTTCAATAAGTCATTCGCTGGCAAGATTCATCACAGCGGGCGCTTGGCTGAATGTGTCTCTGGCTCAGTTAACGTTCTCATGCCGCACACAGGGACCCACATATTGCTACTCTGATGCGGCGAATTAATAGCAAGTACCACATTGAATTGGCTTCCATGTCACTTCCGAATGAAACACGACAGCTTTACGGTACAAAATATGCGCATGATTCACCGCCGGGCATAACGTGCCTAACGACTGATCTCATTATATTGATTCACCGCCGGGCATCACGATGACGTGCCTGACGATAGATCTTTCATTATGTGCCGGCGGTACCTTCATCACGTGATGCAAGATTATCGCCGCACTCCCAGCAAAACCGTTCGTTCGTCCGTTTGATATCCTCTTCCCACAATGACCAATCGCGAATTCAACAACAAGTCTCCACCTTTATGATGAACACCTTCTTGGCAACGCTCAAGTACCGGACTGGCCGCGGCGCCGATCTTGACAGATCGTGAGCGATCGTTCTTTTGATATGGGCTCGCCGGAGCTACGGACGGAGGCTGAGGGGATTGTTGGACAAATGGTGCGGCGTTTCTCAATCCAGGTGCGTACATATTTTGTGCAGCTTTACACCGCCCCATTCATGCCTGCACTCAGTTCGATTAAACTGGGATCTTGATCACGTCCGAGAAAGGCTCACCCCCGGCGCAGACGGGCTCAATGAAGGCAAGGAGGCCAATCTGGCATCCAGTTTCCACCACCGCAGCTGAGAGGAAACAGGATTTCACGCCCAACGACAGTCGTGATGTTCACGGTGTATAGCGGTGTGGGCCATGCCAAATCTGTTCTCCCTTTGCGGCAGGTTTGTGATCTCATTTGCGCCGTAACATCCAGCAGTTGCTAATGAAAACAGATGGCGGTATATCAGGCCGATGCACATATCGCAGCGTACTTTACGTCGCCATCGGATAGTGGAAGTTGGCGCAACAATTCGAGGTACTTTGCGCGAAATGTGACAGTTCTCCCAAATGGCTGTCTGAATATGAGTCCCGCATGGTATGAAATGGGCAAGGAGGTATTCCACCGCGTCAGATTTTTCCATCGCCGCATCACTGATTATTTTCTAGAAATCGCCTGAAGCAACTCTCGTTGACTTCGCCGGTATTCAAACACCCAGACTCTGGAATCGACAATTGGATTGGGGAGCTCAGGGATTTCCATGCGCTGTGCACAGGAGTGTTGCGCATTATGCATCCCCACCTCTACAGAGCGTCGCAGCAGCTCTTCCAGAAGCTTGCGGCAGAGATGTCTCGCTTTTACGGATCATGGGGCCTGCCGTTCACCGCTGTCTCCATTATTTCCAACCGGTGGTCACCATTTCATCGGGACACAAAGGCTTCCCCCTCCATGTATGACATGCTCGTCACGGTGGCGAAGCAGAACGCACATTGTTGCGTTTACCCGATCTGGGGCTGGTGGTTCGGTATGGGGCGGGAAGCGTTGTGGGATTACTGGCCGATTGATTCGCCATGGGGTGAGAGGAGACATCGCCGAGAGTTTGCCACGCCTACTACTTCCGCAAGGCAGTGTTCGACCGCCATCTGGTGATGGAACCAGGTCTAATGAGCCAGGGCCTGTACACCCGTTTATGGAGAACGTATCACGTTTCTTGGGAACCACCGACGATGTATGTAATTTAAAATTCTAAATTTGGACGCTCGCCACAATAGACATCGCTCGCCGCAGCGAGAGTGCTCGCCGCGACCCTCTACATCGCCGCAATGAAACGCCATGCGCCGCACTATTTTCGCCGCGCCGCAGTTCCAACAACAGAAATCGCATTTTAAAATTGTGCCATGTTGATTCAATTTTTAGTCAAAATTGGACCAGCTAAAACAATTCTGGCATCGATTCTGGCCTGATCTCCGGCATCAATGACAAAAAGCGCCGCAATCATGATGTGATGGCGGTACAATCTTCTGGCTGGGATAACAGCCTTGGTCACAAAAAAACAAAAGGCAATGACCTGAGCTACAACCTTGTCCTCTCCTTCATCATGCCCTCACATGCATATGTGCCGAAAAAGAAGAAAATCAACACCATTGTCCATGTGACTGACCACAGAATTCGAGCGGATGGGACGTCTCGGACAAAATCAGTCGTTGCCCCTCCTAAAGAACCCACACCCAGTCCTGATCCGCCATCACGGTCACGCTCCTCCACACCGACCGCAAGAAGAACGCCGCGTCCGGACACAGACCAATCGGCGGACCCACCCCCACCATCCTTCTTTCATCAAATAGACGATGAGGACCTTAGTCATTTGTACTCTTCGCAAGGAAAGGTACGTTATACACTGCACTGTTTGCAACGGTTATGCCGACCTCAAACTCCTTCAGAGCTCAACCGACTTCATGCATGATTGGATGCTGCGCCGAACTAAATATCTCCAGGCCATCATTTCCACAGAGAATATGAACGGATTAAGCACACCAAAATGCTCCACTTGCGGTGCGGCGGCCTGGTATCGCTGCAAAGACTGCTATTCAACGCTCAACTACTGCGCCCACTGCTGTCGTGTTGCGCACGGTGCTTCGCCACTTCACCGCTTGCACCGTTGGACAGGCACAAGTTTTCAGCGCTCCATGGCATGCCAAGAGGAACTTGGAATTGTTCTATACTTCGGTCACCAAGGAAAGCCCTGCCCCATGTATCAAGAAGAACACTATCGTGATTGTGCCCCTCACCCAAACACCCCTCATGGTTTTTCGCCGCTCAGTGTGGATCTCGCCGCATCCCAAGGCGCCGAACAAGGAAGCGGTGGACCCGCCGACGAACCTTCAAACGAGGACGAGAGCTTCTTTTCGCATACCAATCCTGAAGCGGCGCACTTTATCTACCGCAAATCTCATGATTCCTCCCTGAATCCACTTCTCTGTGTTGTACACACAAATGGCATTCACTACGTCCGAGCGCGCTTCTGCGTCTGTTCAGATGCGCCGCCATCGGATATCCAAGTGCTCAGCGCCGGGCTGTATCCATCGACGCAAATTAAGGTGGAGACAGTATTCTCGCAGGCGGTCCTGAACGAGTTTCTTCTTGCAAAGTTGGAATGTCACGTTACTGCGAATAGCTTCTATAGCATGCTTCGCCGACAGACCAGTCCCGCATTTCCGGATATCTTGCCGGTTTGTGGTTCGCCGCTCTAGGAACTACATATATTGACCGTTAAATAGGACCGCTACCGTGAACTGCTGCGGTGTTCCCGCCAATGGTCATGGCTTAAATTGCAAAAGTGGAGCGGCGCAGCATTTGACGATGCTGAGGGGCAATCACCAGCGCCGGGCGGATTGGTATCTTTTTGCGCCGCCTGTCCCCAACCAGGCAAGAACCTGCCGCAGGAGTGGCAGCGAGAGCCCGATCAGTATGTCGCCATTTGTCTCTCGATGTCATGGCGCTGACAAAAAGGCTTGTAGGTGGAGATTCCAAATTCGGCTCATTCAGGACGGTAACTTCAAGGCGGAGCATTTGCTTTACAAGTCTCTTGGGAGCGATGTTCGTTTGAGTGATGGACAGGGATTTATGGTGACTTCGGCGCCGTTTAGAAGCCATGTGAACGCAACGCAACACATGCCTGTCCCGGTTCGTGAAATTTGTCCTTTGCACCTTTGTTAGTGTATTGAGATTGGAATTGGAATTCAGGTCTCAACATGTCAAGAGCATCGCGCTGTAAATAATACTTCCCTCGCACGTAAGAACCTTGCCTCTTCCGGCATCGGCGCTGTAGCATGCGTGCGGCATGGATGTTTTGTTCCCCACTCGGTTGTGGATTTTCAAAAGGGCGAGCGGTATGTTTCACTGAAGTCTCCGTGAATACACATTGCTGAGTGAACCCTAGACAGTCCCACATGGACTACGCATTTGTCAATGCCGTCATGTACTTCAAAGGCACCCTGCTCACTGTTATGCTTTTTTACGACGTTGCATGCCAGTACTACAAGAACTTTCATTCTCGTATGAAGTCGTACGCCGACCTGTCATTGCCTTTTGGAACTGCAATCCTCTGGCTAATTGGCATGTTTCACATTCATGGTCATCAAGATGCCTGCTTTGTTCGGCACGCTCCTACGTTTATGACCGGCGCAGCCGACATCGATGGGGAAATCATCGAAACGCTATGGGTTACCCTCAACGATGCGTCTGGAAGTCACCGATCAATGGGTACCGCTCACCGCCAGGAGAGTATTGACATGCTGATGAACGACTCCAACTGGAAAAAGCTGATAAGAATGAGTAAGTTGCTCTCTCTTTGCTTGACACATTGACTGATCGCCGTATACAAATTTGATGTTTTTATTAGTGATTTCACTCCGCCGCAAGCACCGTAAGGCCGTTGAAGGCTCATTGGAGCACGGCGAAGCTGTAGCAACCATGATTGCGGGCAGCACGGTTGTTCGAGATAATTCTGAAGCTTGGGACCTTCAAGCCACCAAGGCAGTACAGGCACGCGAAGAGGACATGAAATATATCGACGAAATGAAGATATTTGACATGGATAAGAAGACAGGTGCGGGTGCAGAAATTACCATATTAAGCATAATACTCATTCATCACTCACCGACCAAAGTGCCGACCCAGAAAGAAATTCGTTTGCGACTTACGCAGGACGAGAGAGGTGACGATGTTGGCCATGCCGATTGGCTAGTACAGGGACTCCAGATTCAAGACCAGCAGTGCGTTCTACTTTGTTAAGTTACAACTGAAACCATGACTCGAATGCTTTTTGTCTTTACAGATTGGCCGTACAGAAGATTGTTCGTGACCTTGGCCTCCATCCCACACTGGACGCGCTTACAGCACTAGCGGCGAAGCGAAACCGTCTCCAAAATCTTGTTGACAAGTTCCAGCAGTCATCGCTTCAGTTTCTGCCTGACGATATTGACATTTCTCTGGCTCAACCAATCTCAGTTGACGCGGAATGGGACGTGATTGACGACTTGGATGGCAACACCGCTGCCAACGTTGCTCGGCGCGATCAATCTGACTATCCAGAGCATCAGATAATTAATCTCCCATCGTCTCTATCATCCATACCACCATTTCCGGAACTCAAGGTTCTTCAGAAGAAGGAACTTGATCTTAGGATTGCACAGGCGTATGATGCGCTCAACGAACTTCGACTTAACATCGCTCACCGCTCGTTCCTCTACCGTACGGCGGTGAGGTTGGCGTCGTCGTACGGCGCAAATACGCGCGCTCGTCAGCTTATTCAGGGGGTCTCCAACGCTGTGGCGAAGGCCGCGCGGCAGTACTGTCAGGCCTTTGAGGCTATCCAACTTCTCCAACGAGGAACTCCAGACGAGCGGTGCGATATCTTCAGAAAATTGGACAAATCGGATTTGAAAAGCGACACCACAGCGCTCGAATTTAATGCGCGTGGCACCAGACATAGCAAGCTATCTTGGATTTGGTCTGTGGATAAAGGCTCAGAGTCACCGGCGGAAATGTTAGAAGGTATCGCCGTTCTCTTCACCAATTAACATTTACTGATGGCAGTTTGTAGTCACCAGGGTGAATTATCTTCGCGCTCAAGCGCGAAAAGCTCGCTGGGAAGAGGAACAGTCCATGGTCTCGTCCGAGATTGAGTGGGTGGGCCTGTTTTTTAACACCCAGTCAAAGCTTTGGCATGAACGCGGCGAGAAAGGGTTGGGGCCGGGATTTCAAGAATATGCGCGGCGGAAGTCTGACATGTGGCGTTCATTCCAGATCATGGCTGAGCGTACGGCGAGGCTGATGAAAGACGACGCGGCGAGTATTAAGACCAGATACGCCGCCGAGCATCCGCCGCTCCAAGCGGTAGATGAACGTGATGAGGACGATGTGTAGATTACAAATGATATATTTTTAGCCGGCGCCTGCCATTTCAACGTCTTGAATCCATCGATCCACCAACAGCGCCTTACTTGACACCAACTTTCAAGAGGTATCCCTCTCATAGCACTCACAATGTCTACCAGTGTCAGGAATGCGCTTAACGAAACCAATGTTGAAGAGCCGATTGAACACCAACCAACCCCCGCCGATCCTTCCCTTGCACCGTTTGTTCGTGCCTCCATTCCTGCAGGCTGGATAGATGCATACGGTACAGACACAGATCCGCTTGGCACTGTGAGGCGTACGGAACGTCTCGCAATCCCTAAGCACAGATTTGTCGTTCCCATCTTTCCCGATGTCCCTGGATTCCACGGGCTTCAGCGGAAGGTGCGGCGAATTGCCTGGCGTTGTCAAGAAGCGGTGGAGAGCTTGCACGATGCAGCATTCAGCGATCCCCTCTGGATCCACCGCTACAACACCGGCCTTGCAATTGAAATGGTTCGTTCATCAGCCGCAATTGGGCATTCCGATATCTCACCTGGCAACTCTTAGGCTGAATTTGAAGCGGTGGTCGGACAGATCATGATACAATGCCATGTTCTTAGCGTTGATCCTGACATCCATATTCCGGAGATTCTCTCCGTCATGTTTCGCCACTCTACGCCGCATCTCAAAATTCGCCGCAAGCTCAAACTTCGACATATCTACGAGGCGTTTCAAGACATTCAATCCTTGGTGCCGGATGATCCAGAAGCGCCATATGGTGGAGATTTCACGCACATGTGGTGGACATGGCCGGGAAAGTTTGAAGATGACCCACCGAGCTTCGTTCCCCTGTGGTGGTTTGACAATTCCTTGGATGTAAGACTTCGTTCACTCACCTTGTTGAATGGAGCTCACCGATCAAATTAGTATACCGATCAGGTCATGATTCCTCGCGAGGAGTTGTTCAGCGCTGTACTGAACGGCCAGAAGACGTTGGCGCATGCGGGGGATGTAGATCATATTATAAAGGGGATCCTGGACGAGCGAAACAGGTTTGCGGAGGAATTTGGTTTACCCCAGCGGCGGGCTCCAGACATCGAGCTTGATTCAGTTCGGTAATTCTTTGTATTTTTGCCACATGTTTATACAACGCCTTCTTCTGCCTTTGAATGTTCACTGTGCTTTTGTCAAGAATATTCCCATGTAACTTGTTGTATCTTTCGCCTTATTGCATCAGGAGCGCTGTGCTCGGCACTGTTTGCTCAGCGGTCAGAGAGATCGTCACTCACGCAATCAATAAAGTCTGTTTTGTATTTTACAGCGTATATATATTCATCACATATTCATTGTACCACGTCAGCTGTTGGTCGTCCGGCGGATGGCATTCCGCGGCGACAAGTCATGACTTGTGTGCTGTTCGGCGAGTGGTGTTTTGCCGACATTTATTCCCCCCGGCGACGTGCCATTAGCTGTTGGTCGTCCGGCGGATGGCATTCTGCGGCGACAACAGAAGTCTTCCTCGCTGTTCGGCGAGTCGTGTCTTGCGGCTATTAATTCCTCCCGGAGACCGCCCATTAGCTGTTGCCCGTCCGGCGGATGGCATTCTGCGGCGATAATGCATGATCTCTGTGCCGTTCGGCGGGTCGTGTTGTGCTGCCATGTACTCAGTCCAGCGACGGCCCATTAGCTATTGCCCGTCCGGCGGATGGCATTCTGCGGCGATAATGCATGATCTCTGTGCTGTTCGGCGAGTCGTGTTTTGCCGCCATGTATTCATTCCAGCGACGGCCCATTAGTTGTTGCCCGTTCGGCGAATAGCATTTGGCCCTGTAGACCGGTTAGACCTTCACTCAACTTTGCATTTTCCGACCCCTATTTCTGTGTGAAAAATATGACCGGGTGTTTTCACGTCAAAACTGTAATGAATATGGGATTCACTGTTTGTGCACATTGTACTTTGCCTTCTATGCCTCTATCCGCACACCGACCTACCGAACCACCGACCGAACCACCGACCGAACCACCGACCGACCCCCTGACCCACCGACACATCCCCCCCTCGCCGTCAACCCATCGACTCACCCCTTACCGACGACTCACCCCCTACCGACCCACCAACCCACCAACACATCCCCCCTCGCCGTCAACCCATCGACTCACCCCCTACCGACCCACCGACCCACCAACACATCCCCCCCTCGCCGTCAACCCATCGACTCACCCCTTACCGACGACTCACCCCCTACCGACCCACCGACCCACCAACACATCCCCCTCTCGCCGTCAACCCATCGACTCACCCCTTACCGACGACTCACCCCCTACCGACCCCCCGACCCACCGACACATCCCCCCCTCGCCGTCAACCCATCGACTCACCCCCTACCGACGACTCACCCCCTACCGACCCACCGACCAACACCATACCCCCCGCCCCCCCCCCACCTACAGACCCACCAACTCACCCTTACACCGCCTGTACTCACCACCCACTCACCTTACTGCCTACCCCCACCACCGCCCAAGTATACCGGACCGTTGGCTAATGGGAATACGGCGCACTTGAATGGCCTCTCGCCGAACCGTGTTTCTCGCTCTCCAAGTAGTAGTTCTCGCTGGTAAGCCGGATCGTATTATCCCTATCTATACACACCATTAGGCTAACAGTATTACACGTATTTACATGACCATTAGCTAATGTCCGGGGAGCCGTGAACTGCGCCTCACCCGCCCGTCCGGGGAAGTGTATTCTACGTAGTTTACTCACTGTATTGTGTGAGTCACAGCGAAGGTATGGGGTGCAGCTTCTCTCCCAACTTCAGATGGAGCGGACAACCTTCGAGCACCGGTTGAACATCTTGGAACAGCGGACGGCGCACCTTCAGCCACACCGCTCGGCGAGCCCACCACAACCAGACATCCCGCAATTCCATGATCAGGCTCCGAATGCAGCGCCGTCGGTCATACATATTCCCGCCGTCATCTTTGAAGAGTTGGTCAGCAGCATGCCAATTCGTCCTTCAAGCGCTGCGCACCAGAGACATCTCTGGACCATTGGGAGCAGCTCACAAGGGGGATCCGTCCCTCAATCAAGTGGCGCCGCAACAATCACGTCGCCCTCATCGATCACCGGACTTGCGGCGAGGCCTCCGTCCCCCCTGGAATCTACGAGGCCATCGTTGCCTTTGTTGCAATCAGCCATCGCCGAGCGTCGGTTCAGGCCGATGGATAATGCAAGAATTCGCTCAGCACCGTCGACGGGGGTGGCGGCCTCCAGCGGACCTTCTGCCGCTGAGACAATCCCCTCAGCGCCGACGACTGGGTTGGCCACATCAAGCATCACCGGT